>CAKNWT010272803.1:2286-18184 GCA_932066315.1 Andricus coriarius
ATTTTAACCGAAAATGGAGAAGTTACTTTCATATTTAAAATAATTAATTCAATAAATAATTTTCTATAAACCCGTTTAATTTTGTCCCAAATAGTTGAATTTTCAAGCCAAAAAGACGATTCTTCAATCCGAGAATATGCATTTTCAACAAAAAACAAAATATGTGTTTTAACGAAAAATGTAATTGTTGATATTTCAACAACAAAAAAAGATTTTAATATAAAATAAAACAACATTTAGATCTAACTAAAAATAAAAACTAATTTTCAACAACATTTTTGAATCCTCAACTACCAAACAAAGATGAATTTTTAACAAAATACATAAATTTGCAACCAAATAGGTAAATTTTTTACCGAGATAAATTATGAACAAAATTGTTTAATTTTAAATGAAAAAACAATTTGTTAGTCAAGAAAGAAAAAAAGTTTAAATCAAATTGTTGAGTTTTCAATCAGTAAATACGAATTTTCAACAAAACAGTTGAATTTCCAACCAGAAAGTGTGACTTTTTAGTAATATTGTTGAATTTTTAACAAAATAAACCAATTTTTAATCAAATAATGAATTTTTTTAACGAAAAATTTAATGTCAGTCTTTTTATCCGATAATGATAACATTTTTAACAAACATTGAATTTTGGTTTCAATAATTTTAAAATATTAGTTTAGAAAACTGGAAATTATGCTTAAAAAATCAAGTTATTTTTTTCATTGGACACTTTCATTTCAAACACACTTTTAAGTTTGGACTACATATAAGTTTAATACTTTAAAAACTTTACCACACTATCTTGACATTATTTTTTTTATATTTGTGACACTAGTTACACTATTTTTGATCTCTGATGTGAGTCCGAGGCCTTTACTTAATTTTGAAATTAAATTTGAAACTATTTTTTTCAGGTGGGTCATATAGCAACCTGCATATCTCTACCGATCGCTCAAGTAGAAAAGAAATTGTCCCAAATGATTCTGGATAAAAAGCTGAAAGGAGTTCTTGATCAAGGCGAGGGTGTCTTGATCGTCTTCGAGGATACACCTCGCGATAAAACCTACGAAATTGCCCTGGAAACGGTACACAGTATGGGTAAAGTCGTGGACACCCTCTACCAGAAAGCCAAGAAACTCACCTAGCCCTATTTAATATAAATTTATATATTAAATCTATTATAATTATTATTACTATTATTACCGATTAGCTACCGTCATTAAAAACTATTAATTAACTGTGGTTTTTTCTTGCTAATCCGAAATTCTATCGCGTCTCTTAATTTTCTATTCGCGTACTTAACACCGAGGCATTTCAATTTACTCAAAGCTCAAATTAATAGGAATCACTTTATAATATTCCCTGAGTTGTATAATCAAAGGTAAAAAAAGTAGTAATAAAATTATGATTGGTAGGTTTTCAAAGTTAAAACTTACTAAGAATGGAATAAAATTTTAGTGCTGATCTGACCACGTTTTTGTTATTTTATGATTAAGAGATTTCTAGACCTTTTTACTGTGTGCTGTAAGGCGAACGCTTTTAACAAACTTTTTTTAATTTTTCTATTCAAGAATTGTGAAGGTAGAAATAAAGAATTTTGAAAAGGCATTTATTCTTTGTGTTGTGGATTTCAGACGATTGGAACAAAACTGCCGCAATCGCTATATGCATAGGCTCTTGCAATCAGACTTGTATCTTCAAAATCGCCCAAGCTGTCCCGATTTTCAATTTTATTTTTTATCTTATTTATCTTTGAGCGCTTTCAGCTTAAAATGACTTTCAGATTTTGAAATTATTTTAAAACACTTGCTATTAAGAATGTTTTTTAATTCTTGAGTTTCATGATTTTTGTCAATTCTTTTAAACACTTTCAATTAAAAAAAAAAAACTGAAACTTGCATAGGTACCTTAAATTTTTTAAATTCAAACTTTAAATGTTTTCTGAATGTTTCCACCAAATTTTTTTAATGATTTGCGATGATGAACTCAGGGTTGTTACAGAAGTCAGATTTCAGAATTCCAGGTTTTACAGGCAGACTTTTGAACAATGTCCAGGACTACTTTAAAACAAATTCTATTCGAAATTTGAATTCATTAATTTCAAAGAATTGTACTGTTTGCAATACACATCATTTCCAGAAAGATTTTTGTATACTACCGGCGGAAATGATGTCGGAAATGAAATCATGTCTTTTGAACTGTTGCTAAAGTTTTTTAATTTTTATAATATTAACATGCACATTTTTCCTTGTAATATCGCAAAGGGAATAAAATTCTGCATCTAATACGCCCTTTGAAACTAATTCTGAAAATGATTAATATTTTTTCAAGTTCTTGGGATCATTCAGGGTTCCTTCAGTAATTAAATACTACTACTACTTCATTTCTTGAATTTGTCTCTTAAGTTCATGAATTTGAATAATTCAAACAAATTTTTATTTTATCTTATACTTAAAATTCAGTGCATATTTACGTAAAATTAATATGGATACTATATTAAATCCAATTTAAACCGCTTTAAATTCCTAACTTGTCCAGTAAAAATATTTCATTTTCAACAAAATAGATGAATTTTCTACCAAAAAAGACGATTTTTAAATAAAATATATGAATTCCTACCCAAATAGTTAAATTTTGAACTAAAAGAGATAAGATTAAGACAAAAGTATGGAATAGGTAAATTTTCAGTTAAAAAAATTAATTTTCTATAATAAAAAAATTTTAACAATCGTCATGAATTAAAAAAAAAAAGGATGAATCTTCAACTGGAATAGTAGATGAATTTTAAACAAAAAAAGAAACTTTTTAACAAGAGTTATTTAACTGGAATACTAAAATTTTCAACCACATAGTTACATTTTGAATTACAAAAGATCACTTTTCAATCAAACTGATAATTTTGCATCTAAAATGAGGAATTTTCAACCAAAAAGATTAATTTCTGCCAAAAAAATACGAATTTTCAACTAAAAAAAAAAAAAGGAAAAGATGAATTGTTAACCGAAAATTGAATAGTTATATTTTCAGTTCAAAACTTAATGTTTAGCCTGAGAGATGAATTTTCAATTAAAATTATGGAATATTCAGTTGGATTAGTTACGTATTGAGTTAAAAACAATTCATTTTGAATAAAAAAACTTTTTAACCAAATATTTAAAGTTTCAACTGGAATAATTAAACTTTCAATAACAAAAATTAATGTTCAACAAAATGGCTTATTTTTCAATAAAAATTATTAATCTTTAACCAGAAAAATTAATTTTTAACGAAAGATTTTAACTTTTAACCAAGTACGTTGAATTTTCAACTAAGACAGATTTTTCAGTCAAGCAAAAGAAAATATTGCAAATAAACTGTTGAATATGCAAGCAAAAATATGAGTTTTCTATTTATAAGAACGAATTTTCAACAAGATACATCTTGAATTTTCAACAAACAGCGATCAATTTTAAACCAAAAACAGAAGTTAAATTTTCAGTTTAAAAAATTGTGTAAATTGAAACAAACAAAAAAACGAATTTTCAACAAAATAGTTAAATACAGTAATATGAAGCTACTTTTTCAAATGAACAATTTTTATTCAATTTTATATTACAATTTAGAAAAAAATTAGACACGCTCTCGAAAACATTCGCGGACTCTAAAAAAAATTCCCTGATTGTTCCAATTTTGTCTAGGTATATAAATATAAAAATTCCAGGTTTTTCGGGTAGGGTAGACCTAGAGTGGCCTTTATTTTTCACTTTTCGAATTTATTTGCTCTCACCTCCCAGTTTTGTTCGAAGGCACAAACAAAAATCTCAAAATTTGAGCGAAATCCTTTAACACGTAGGTGTCGCGCAAAGATCATGAAGTTTCTCATTGATTTAACATGGGAGTAAGTCAGCTTTTTGTAAATTTAATATTCAAACGCGATGTTAAAAATAATTCCGTATTTTAGTATATTGTTCAGAATTCATCAGATAATAAGAAGCAAGCCTAAATTTCGAGGCATATGGGTCCCAAAGAAACCTAATTAAAATTGTACGTATTATTGCGGTTTATTAATGAGTTTTGAAATTTTTAAAATAAATAATCGTTTATTTGACAATACCCAGATATCTTTTAAATAATTTTGAATTGTTTAAACAATTTCAATATTCTTAAACAATTTCAATTTGCTTAAACTTTTTTTCAGGTAAGTCCCAAAATCAACGAATTTTCTAGACGTTATGAATTTACTACCCAATGATAACAAAACAATAATTTGTTTAAATAATTTTACAACTATTTCAATCAGGCGTGTTCAAGTATGTAGTTTACCTAAAAAAAGCAGAACAAAACATTTTTTTTAAACAGATTTTAATATTTTTAAGTTCTAGATTGTTTTCTAAGAATACTCATAAAGTTTAAAGGAATTTAAATTGTTTAAAGAATTTAATTTTGATGAAGTATAAATAATAACCATCCTAGTAGTAGACACTAAAATTAGCTTATTTTTAGAAGTGAATTGTCTAATTGAAAGGTTGTCAGCTTGGGACAATTTAATCTTATTTTGTTCATGAGTTACAACTTAAAAATAATTTCACACTATAAACTATTTCAGATTTCAGTCCTGTAAAAGAATTAAAAGGAGAAAAAAGTATATCACAAAACAGTTATAGAAAATACGTTTATTATGTAGTAACACTTAACGTCATTTACATCAATTTACACTCGTGAATGAAGACGTCCAAATTTAGAAGCCTATGAACGTAACATGTAGAATTATTTAAAATTAAAATCAGTCGCACTTATATATATGCAGTCTTACAGCTATAAATTCAGTAGACCTCCAAATTTGGGCAGATAAAAACGTTTAATACAACACACATTAAAAATTTTGAACTAAAAACTAAAAAAAAAAAAAGAATGTCAAAAAATGGTCTGTAATGTGTGCCGAAACGTTTGAAGCGAAGTAATTGTATTCAATTTTACTGGACTCTAAAGCCAAAAACTTATATCAAGATTCTTAAACACTTTTATTATTTAGGGCCAACATAATATCCACTGATAAAAAAACCAATTAAATAAAGAATTAGATAAGCCGTGACGACTATATTCTTTGAACGTAACCGAATAAAAATAGTACTCGAGCGTGAGTATTGCAAACACGCGAGGGTAAAAATACGTTTGCCTGCATGATTTACGCTTTTTGTCAGCGTCTTTTCAGTTCTGAAAGTATCAGTTTATACGACAGGAGGATTGAACAGCGAATGCGCATGTGCGAAGTAGAATAATAGGCCTTCTTCTTTGTCTTTTTGATTTAATCAAAAAGCCATGATAAACTTTAAAGCTTACATAAAGTATCGTATGTACCAAGGAGTGAAACGTCTTTTTGTCCTCGTGTGTTTGCAAAACTCACGCTCGGATAAAGAGATTGTTTCACTCCTAGGTACATTATACCATTAAGCAATATACTATTTTCACGTCCGACATTTGAGGTTAGGTTGATACAACCATAACCGTACACGGGCGACAACGAATGCGCGGAGTACGATTATGACCCCATAATACTCCTAGCAGTATTATGAACTCATTTATTGACTAAAACGTGCAAATCATGCCTGCGTTACATAAAATTCGTTAAAAATCTTCATCTGACGCATCAAATCCAATAATCTTAACGAGATTCATGCTCTAAAATATAGTAACTACACATTGCAAACATGCTGCCGCACAAGGATTGCAAATAAAATTTGTAATTCGAAAAATTAAATTCAACTGAAAAAGAACATTCTAAACGAAGGGATGAATCAATCACCGAATGTCAAACACTCAACACTTAGTTCTGCAACTGTTTATCCACTCATTTTCTCGGTTGAATAAAAAAATAGAATAGAAACTAATCAAATATAAAATAGTATGTCCTTACAATACGTAAACCTACGTAATTAGGATTTAGTGCTACTTTACAAAAAGTAGAGCAACTCCGAGAGACTTTCACTCGGTTTGCGATGGATGAATTGGCTGACCAAAAATGCGAGCTTATGTGCATAATGGCATGGTGCCGGCACCCTGACAGTCTTACTTGTGTTAAAATATAAATGCGTCAACTTGAAAGTAAAACGCTGCAATTGTTCCGGCGTCAATCGATTGTCGTCGTGAATTATGTTGTAGGAAGTCGGAGTAATGGTGCCTACAGTGGCTTTGGCCGAGACGAGGAAAAAGTCGTACTTATCGGGATCGGTTATCACGTCATCAAGAACCGTTCCAGCATCTGGATTTTTTCCGTTGCAGAAGAAGCGGGTGCTAATCCGCTTCGTGACGATGATGTAGGTCAACTTCGAAGCGCAGAAATTCTTCAGCAGGCCCAGAACTTTTTGGACTTCTACTTTGTAAACCTCGTTGAGTTGGCCTTCTCCAACACCATCTCTGTACATGAAGATACGTGAAGGGTATTTACCGTTTGCTTTATGATAGCTCTTGAGAGCCTCTATAATGTGCTCGGCGAGCATGTCACAAATTTCTTCGCCCTTTTTGTGCGGAATCACTGAGCTATAGTATTTGGTGCAGTCCGGATTAATCGACGCCACCACTGCCCCTAGAAATTGAAAGAGAGAATAGTCAATTAAGGGTTGAGTCTTGCGGTTTTTTTTTCATTCAGAGTGGCCAATCGAGTGGAAACCCCGAAGATGAAATGTAATTCTTAATTTTAGTAGAAACAATTACCTTATCACATTACAGTTCACTCTCTATCATTTGATAATCGTTATTTGAACGATTCCATATATCACGAATTTATAAATTTTTCGTAATTTAGTACGTGCCTATGCCTAATTTAAAATTCAAATATTATAAAAAAGGACAGTTTAAAATTCAAAATTTGAATAGTTGTCTACTATACTGAATAATTTGAAGTTTTTGAAGTGGAAGAACAAAATGCTTCAAATACTTTTATTATTATTTCAGAAGTATCAAACTCAAATAATTTCATAATAAAACTTAATTGGACATTTTGAAATTGGTATCGCTTGAAATTGAACAAATGCAAATCCTTACAGATAAATAATTTTTAAATAAATACATTAAAAAAATAATAATTTCAGATTGATACTTTATAAATTAAACTATTTTAAAATCATATTCTATCAAATTAAATAATTTGGCATTCAATCAGTTAAAATGTGAATAATTTTTAGATTTGAATCGTTAAAAAATGCAAATTAAAAATGTAAAGCCTTTTTAATAATACTTGGAAATTCCAAACCGAATACATTAAAGATTGACAATGTTTATTTGAAGCATTAAAACTACTGAGTCTTCAACCAAATAGAAGAATTTTTAACCAAAAGAAATTGTTCACAAATGCACAATTTTCAACTGAAATCGTTAATATTTGAATAATTCAAAATTTATAATGGAGACAATTTCAAATTTCAGGGATCACAGCGCAAAAGGAGCTCAAAAAGGGGAAATAGGGTAATTTTTTCACGAAAAAGAGGGACAATAGCAGAAAAATTAAACATTTTATTTACATATAGCAAAGAATAAACAATGTTTTTATAAGAAATGTTATATTTTTGAATAATGAAACATGATTTGTTAATAATTTTTCTCATTAAAGAATTTATTTTAAAAAAATTGACGTATTAATTCGTTGGAAATCCATTAACGGTGATATAAAATTAATATTAATAAACAATATTGTTTATGTTTAAAAATATATATTTTTTAATACCTTCATTAACAATTAAATCTTGATTCATAGGTATAATAAAATATTTTATATCCAGATTTTTCATTTCGTCCTTACTATAATTAATATTTTGAATGTAAATTTGAAACTACACTCTTCAATGTCCTTAAACTCAAATTAAAAATAGTTTAAGTTTGAGCACCAAAAATATTTGACATTAAAAAAAAATAATTTGTAAAATTTAGCGAACAAAATTTTAGCTTAGTTTTAATTAAATCCTAAATAGTTTAGTTTGCAAACGATTAAATAAACATGGTATTTAAAATTCAAGTACGTAGCTCAATTCTGAACGCTTAACTTTAAATTGTTCAGGTTAAAACATTTAACAACCTTACAGTTGATCTAATGAGAATATTCAATTTTTGAAATTATTATACTCTTTACATTTAAATTATTTTAACTGTTCCAATTTTATATTGGATCTGGCTTCTGTGACCACATTTTTAACATGTTTTGACATGTGTCAGCTTCAAGTGTTTTTTGAGAGAGTGTTTATGCATATTCTAGTTTTTAATAGAATAATTTTGCAGGTGTAAAACGAACTTTTCGAAAAAAAAACTTTCTTACGTACATGTACTAATTTCGAAGAATGTTCAGCGTAATACAAATAGATATTTAAAGGGGGAATTAAAGAAAGAGGAAACGCAAGAAAATAGGGAAAATAACTATGATCATTGAAATTTCAATCACTCAAAATGAAACTCTTACTAGGTGATACATTTTCAGGGACTATTTTTGAATTTGTCGAATTTGTATTGCCCTAAATGTTTAATTGTTCAGTTTTTACATTTATCATTTTAAATACATTTATTTTTAAATTTTTAAATAAAATAAATAAAGTAAAAGTTTGAAAGCTTCGAATTAGAAACATATATAAATTTTGTGAAGGCTACCTTTTGCATTCTTTGACATTGTACAATTTAGAATGATTTATCTTTAAACACGATCTAATTTTTAAATTGTTTAATTTTCAAAGTATTATAAACGCTTCCAATTCACCATGGTTAAGAATTCGATAGGTGTATTATTGTTAATTTATAAATTTTTATGAGCCTTCAGCGGCCACTCTGTAGTTTTAATTGGAAAGGACAGAGGTCGGAACTCCTCAAGCTTAAAAAAATAGTAACCGTATTTCTCCCAAAAAAGTAACCGTAAAGTAACAATAGTTTGGCAAAAAAGTAACCAACAAACAAAATTTCTACCAAAAAAGACAAAGTTTCCACTAAAATTATGAATCTTCAACAGAAGAATGAATGTTGAAGAAAGTAGTTCTACTTTTAATAAAATGGTTGAATTTTTCCGACCAAAAAAGATGAATTCTTAACGAAAAATGGAATAGTTGTTATATCAACCGAAAAAGACCTCAATTCAATATAAAAAATAGTAGCATTCCTTCAAAAAATACGATTTTTCAACAAAATAGGTTCTTTTTTAACCAAATTGTTGATTTTTTAAGCCTAAAAGACTAATTTTTACAAAACAGTTACATTTTCAACCAGTAAATATGGATTTTTAACAGAAAAAGTTATCTTTTAACCAAATAATTGAGTTTTCTACTAAAACAGGGAATTTTCAACAAAATAAGTACATTTTTAATCAAAAGGATGAATTTGCAAATAAAATTATGTATTTTTAAACAAAAGGGTGATCTTCAATCAATAAAATTAATTTTCTACTATACAAGACGAATTTTTAACTAACATGATGAATCTTCAACAAAAAATGACGTTTTAACAAAGATTGTTCATCTTTTAACCGAAATTTTAACCAAAGAAGGTAAATTCTCATCGAAAAATATAATACATAGTTCAATATTTGAACAAAAACAGATTTAAATTTTAAATAAAGAACTAGAAATTTCAGCTAAATTACAATTTTTGTCAGGATTCATAACAATGCAATTAATAGTCCTTTTTATACATTTTACATACGATCTAATTATTTTATTGTTATTCTCTTATTTTCAGGTCTCTAAAGTGCCAAATTTCCTGAAAAAATGTGAATTTTTACATTTTTCACAAGTCCTCTGAAAATTTCATTGATCAAAAGTGTCGTGTTTTGAAAATTTTCAAAGTGAAAGTTTCCAATTCAACGGCACATTGCTAATGGAACCTGATAGGAGAGTGAACTTACACGCGTTTTTAAATAATACCATCAATTAAGTAATTAATTTCGTCATTTCGGGCAAAAAATGTAACCAGAAGTAACCTTTTCATAAAATAAGTAACTTTTTAGTAACCGCGGATCAAAAAAATAACTAAGTTACTAAAAAGTAACCCGTTCCGAGCCCTGGGAAAGGATTGTGAATCCAATGACTTATTCATCTGAAATTTCAATTTTATAAAATACTTTGAAAGAATATAAAACATACCGTAATCATAACCATCCTTGGCAGTATCGTGACACACATCAAATCCAATAACCATCATGTCTTTAGAGGGCAAAGCAATCTTCCACGGGACACCGCCAATCTTGCAGTTCATCTGAATTACGACGTTTGTCATTATAGATAACGCATTTCTTTTCGTGATACTCTGTTCACGAACAACTTGCGAGGGAACAGGTCGATCGACGCAGCATTTTTGCTTTATCGTCGAATATCTGGGCACTTGGGAATTCGGAACAACACAGAAGATCATCTGCGGCGTGCTCTTGCTCATGATATTCTCGATTTCCCTTGCATACGTAGCCGCGTTGTCATTCTCCAACGCTATCTCTTGTGGTTTCCCGATCGTGAACCTCATTCCCTTTGAGGCCTGGATCAACATAGTCTTTAAATCCTAGAACAAAACATTTTTTTGTGAAACCTGCCTAATAAAATATAGTTTTTCCTAATTTTTTTAATTTAATCAGGGTGTCTACTCAAATCCTGGAAAAACATTCCCTTCTTTTCTTACACGAAGTCTTTCAACTACTAAGCATCGAATTTTTTGAAACAATCTTCCCTGTGTTAGTAAATTTAGCACAGGGTAGCCGTTATCAGAGAAAAAAATTCCTGGTAATTTCCCGGTCGCAAATTTTTTTTACGGTTAACGAAATTTTAAAATTCGAGCTCTTAAAGCTAAAACTTTTTCATTAATATTAATATTAAACTTTTGTAAATTGTACATTTCAAATGTTCAGACTCCGTTCTAAAATATAAATCCACGTAATCATTTTCAATGCTCTAAATTGAAGAATGAATCGAAAAATTTATAAATTTTCAAAATTATATGATTTTATGCAATTCTAAGGGAGAAAAATTAAAAACTGAACGATTAATTTTCTTTCAACTGAATAGGGCAAAAATATGCTTATAATAGTAAGAACACTAGCCATGCTTTTGTGGCTGGTTTCATTCTTGCTATTCTGGTACAAAATGCATTCGCTTTAAGCAGGAATCCCTTTATTCTAAAAAAGTACAAAGTTTCATGCTTTTTAAGTAGGCGTGGCCTAACACCTCTTTTGTAAGAGTACTCATGCTCAGAAAGGATGAGTTTCTTGCAACCGGAGCAAGACGAAGTTCAAGCTATTTTCGCAAGGCACAACTGCTTTAAAAGCATATGACTCCAACAATAATGGCATGGGCCTGATTCTTTTACAGTATAAGACATATAATGCTAGAAACGTTTAACTTGATGCCAATGTTGGTAGAAATTCATATACATTTCTTACATTAAGTTCCGTGCTGTAATATCAAGAGCTCAGCTTACTACAACAGTAAACATTTTTCTTCGCGTAAGTAGCTTCAAATCAATAAAGGTTTAATTGTGGCTTTCAAAAGTCTAAAACAGCGTCAAATTTTTACTTCAAAATCTTCAAAAATCTACATTTTACTTACAAATTTTCAAAACCTTTTCGAATTTGAATTGCTTTTCAAATAGTTTCAAAACTTCTTAATATCTTTTACAATAATTTGAATTTTTCCTACAATTAAAAAAAAAAAAATCCTGCAGAATTAAAAAAAATGGCTTTCAAACCTTCCACATTTTTGTGTGCCATTTTTGTAAATCTTTTGAAATCTTCTCAAAATATTCTCCTTCGATTGATTTAAAAAAAAATAAAAAAACATTTTCAGTTTTCCTAGGAATCTTAAGATTTTATTTTTATTTTGATACCTTTTACAAAAAGCTTCTTTTTCTACATCTGCAACAATCTACATTTTGTTTGAAATAATAATTTTTTAAAATAAATTAAAGAACTTCACTTACAAATTAATAATGTTAAAAAAGAACAATTAAAATGATAACGTTTAAAGTTCAAAATTTAACTCTGAAATTTTAAGAATCCAGGATTTCTATTTCAAACAACCAAGTTTCAAATTATTTAGTTCTTGTATATTAGATTTGCTTGTTTTAAATGCACAGTCAAATATTGCTAAAAATTAAATAATTGTTTTCCTTAATTAAACAATTTCAAATTGGATGGGTTGAAAGTGGAAAAGAATTTGAAATGCAATAAAAGCTTTTAATTATGAATCTATTAATTTGAAGTTATTTTAAAATTGAAAATTTTTATAAGGTTTCAATCGAACTGAGACCTTTGAATTGAAACTTCAGATCTTTTACAATCTTCTTTTAATTTTGATTTATTAACGTCTTCAGCACTGCATTTTAATATCATAAATAAAAAAGTTAGCAAATTTCATTATATCACATAATAACGTGATACTTAAAGTGATTGGATAGATTATTCTTCTACAAATTTATAAAATTACCGGTCAAAAAATAAATGTTTTCACAATGCGAACATCGAAAATGGCGGCTTTTGCGTAGCCTGCGAAGTGGGGCGAAAGTGGGGATATGCAGGTGAGCGGGTTTGTAATAAGAGGCTTGGAAACTCTAGGGTTTGTAAATTAGTTTCATGCCCGCTTCGCAGGCAACGAAAGCCGCTATTTTCGATGTTTTTTTTTGTGAAAAATAGCATACGCGGCATGGGGCTGAAACCTCGCAAACGCCAACTTCATGCTCGTTCACGAATTAATTATAAAACGCGAGAAATCAAGTACATAATTAATCATTTTTCAAGTTTGTTCCTGAAGAAAATGAATTTCAATAATAATCAAGGTGAATTTTTATTTTACCTTTATACTTAACATTGAGTGCATACTACTGCATATATTTAACATTTTAATATTGCGAATAAAAGATTAGTGAAAATTGTAAATTAATTAAAACCAGTATACATCCAGTACTATAAAGTAACTTTTATAAATGAAAAATATTGTTATTCAACTGTATACAATAACAATTTTTAAAAAATCCCTGAGATTTTAAGGTTTTTATAGGTATATAAAAATGTACTGCTAATTCCAGATATTCTCGCTGAGTAAACACCCTGTTACAATACTTTTAGTTTAAAAAAAAAAAAACTCGAGACGTAGAGTGGATCTTACCCCTATGCATCTGGAATTTCTGGGATGCAGGATGTACCAGTTGTCCAGCTTTCCCTGAGAAACTATTGGTTTCGCCGACTGCATTGCTCTGGTCCAGTCCGAGTTACGTTCTTTCAAGTTGTTTCCGAACTCAATTTCTTCTGGTGGCATGACGCGTCCGTCTGCCTGAACAATCTCTTTTCCCAGAGAAAGACCCCACTGCTTCCACTGCTCTTGAGTCCTCTCATTTTTCAGAAGTCTTTGGTTGAAGGCCAGAAGCCTTTTGATTCGAATACCTGGTTCGCAGCAAGTGTGCTGTCCAACTTCCTTCATCAGATGGAAGTCGTTTCGCATCTGATCACTAAGTCCTTGAGTAAAAAGATCAAACAAACCAAATCAATCAATTTCGCAATTGGAAAAATGCTTTTCCATCGATTCAAATTATCAAATGTTTTAAAGTAAATATTTGTTATTAAAAGATGGAAAATATGTGTACCTGTCGCGCGGCATAGTTCTGGAATCAGGTAAATTAATTCCGGCATTCCTGATCTCCGCTGTCTGGCGTTGGCCTTAGATACAAGCATAGGCTGCCTCATGTTCCTCACTTGGACCTGATAACGGTCCTTCATATATTGAGCATATGAAATTTTCTGACCTTCTTTTTCAAAAGTGTCGGAAGGAGTAACATTGAAGTCTATATCATCGATTTGATAGGTGCGGTCCGTGTAATTTGTCAATACAACTGTTCCTATCACGTCCATTTTGAAACTTCTCTAAAAGTACATTAAATTTACTAGTACTGATCAAGTTGATACAAATAGAAAAAACAAAAAAGGGTAAACGATTAGTACTTGAAAATCTCTTGGGTTTCTTGTCTGGCATCTAACGAGGATATCGTAAATCGTTTCCTGTCTCATTACTTTGCCGACTATTTCCACGCACATCAACGTCTCTCTTTCGTGTTGCCGAATATTAGTCAAGTACCCTGGCCAGACTTCTAGTTTGTAGGCGGGAACTTCGACCTAAAAAGTACACGTTTTATTTGTAACAAAGCTAAAGTGACTTGATAAAGATAACTTGCTTTTTAATCAAATTTAAACATACCCTTTCTTGTGGATCGTAGTAATTTCTGCCAAAGAGTTTTAACTTTAAATTTTCCAAACCTCTTCGGGAAAGGAGATTAAACAGCTGGAAATATCCGTAGTCCAGTTTGTTTTGTAACGCTGCCACGAAACGGATTTTGATGTTTATCGTTTTGGTTTCATCCTCTGTATGAGTGACAGTAAATTCCATAGGCTACAAGGAAATAAAATATAATCAAACAAATACTTAAAGAAAGTTATTTTACGAGAGTCGTTTAGAAATATTTTGTAAAATTAAATTTACCTCGGTATGATAGTGAATCGTAGTCAGTACATTGCCGTCGAAAATATTCGGCACAAACAAATTATCAGGAATTCGGTTAAAGAGTCTCCTCTTCACGGCAGTTCTCTCTTCATCAGGAATAAAATCCACTCTGTACTGATAGAGGGACCAATTGGTGTTTGCATTAAATCGGAAGTAATTCGTGTCCAATTTAACTAGTTTGCCATAGGTTCCTACAAAAGGTTCGAGATGTTAATTTAGCAATTATTTTTGAAGAAGTGAAATGTGGTAAAATGTCTCTTTAAAAGTTCTGCGTACCTTTTTTGTTAGTAACATGCTCAGGTCGTGTCTTTAAGATTTCCGGCTTTTCAAATACTTTTCTGGGCGGTCCTCTAGCGTCTCCTGACGCTCCTAATAAATAATTTTAATTCATACATAAGATCTATTTTTTCTCTTTAAGAATTTGAGACTTTAGTATGCATTTATAAAAATACGTTACGTACCAATCGACATCTGCGACATCTGTTTCCGAACAGCACCAGTTCCCGACTGATCACCAGCGCCTCCAGGTTTTTGTTGTGGCTGTTGTAAAATTCAATTTGTTAACAATCCAATTGAGGAACAATTATGGGTTAAAGTAAGTTCAAGTGTTTAAGACAAAGGATGAGGGATTAAAGGAATAGCAAGAAAGATTCTAGCAATACATCTACCATTTTTTTTTAACTAAGAAAAATTGTATAACCGAATGAGAAACCGCCTAATTTACTTGAAAAAAGTAGGTATGTTAAGCTGGCACAACACAATTGAGGTATAGAGATGTAACCTATTTCATAATTTAGGGCTTAATTGGGCCCCTATTCCCAAATTTATGGCTCTATTATTTTTGGTAAAAATGGTGTTTGCGCTAGCGAACGTTAAGCTAGCCAAGCATTGCTGTAAAACGTACTAGAAATGATTTTACACAAAATTCACCTCATACAATAATTTAGGGCTCATTTAGGGCTCTGGGAATATAATAATAAAAATTTACAAACAAATGTTCAAACAATCCTACTAAAAATGAATTGAGGGTTCGGATCAAAGAATGGGTCGCTCGCTCGAAAACGCGGAAAATTATTGTCCACGTGTCTCATGGTATCCAAAATTTTAAAGTTCAAAAAATTAAATTTTTGAAAATATGGTCATATAGAAAAGGACAAGACAACACTTTTTTGTATTACCAGTTTTTTTGTTGGATAAATATTTTCAATTGTAAAAATGAAAAAGTTAAATAAGAATTTCCTCAAATTCAATTATGTTTTAAAACATAAATCGTCAGCTAAATATTATTGAAACTGTTTAAATTTTGGTATATGCACGCAGTGTACCCTAACAATGCCTACAAAATGAAAAAAAAAACAATCAAAATTGCCTATTGTTTAATACTAATTAATTGCAAATTGAGACCGGTCGATAAGCACGTTTTTTTAGTT
>CAKNWT010272810.1:0-14193 GCA_932066315.1 Andricus coriarius
TCCCAAAAACATATAGGAACTATGGTTCAACCCAATCACACGTGTGTGATGATTCGACCTTGGAATGACCTTTAACCTGACATGATGGATTTAAACTGACCCCAGATTCAGATTCAGCGATCCCAAAAACATATAGGAATGATGTTTCAGCCCAATCACACGTCTCTATCACCACTCGACCTTCGATTGACCTTGAAGCTAACATGATGAGGTTAAACTGATTCCGGATTCAGATTCAGCGATCCCAAAAACATATAGGAACTATGGTTCAACCCACTCACACGTTCCTGTCGACATTTGACCTTGAAATGACCTTAAAAAAATAGCCAACTTCGTTACGCTGATCCCGGATTCGGATTCAGCGACCCCGAAAACATAAGGGTAGGGGGGTCTTGTCTTCCGGACAGACCACTTTTTTTTTGTGTAGCTGTGTTATTTTAGTACTTCTTATAATAACACTGTTGAATCAATAAATAAATAACAAATTCTCTAAATTCATCTCAAACATCAATACTACAAATTTGAATTATAACAAACATATACTTGAGAAAAAACGTTCACAAAAACACTACTATAGAATTTGTTACTGCCGTTGACCCTTCTTACACCTACGTATCGCTCTCCGATATGTTGCATTGTAATTATTGATATGTGCGTTCACAAAGTTTCCAAGATGGAGACGGGGCATACCTGCTCCGTCTTCACAAAACATCTATTGTCTTTTAACATAGTTTAAACAATAGTTTCATTACATAAATAAAAAAAATCTTTCTACAGATATGAAAAAAGTTTCTTACTTCTTCTATTAAGGGGATTTATCAGTGTTATAAAACGGAATCCCAGTTTCCGGCCGCACGGTTGAATACTTTTGTCTGATATTTTGCATACATCATCTAAATATTGGTCCGTTTTTTTGTAAGGTATCAGTTTTTTGAAAAAATGTTTATATTTGACCTTATAAACAAAAATAAAATAAGAATAGGAAAAAAATGCAGTGATGCTCAGTAGTAGCTGAGTGTGTATTTTTGAGGCCTAGCCAATTGACTCCCGTCAAATTTACGAGGCAGACTCCCCGGAACGCAGCGGAGACTCGGGAGCGCGTCGAATTACCTGAAACGAATCACCCTTTCATTGTTATGAGATGTAGGCCGGTTCAAAAAACTGAAGTTATGAAAGCATCGCGTGATTCAATTTTAATTAGCAGAAATAATTTATTCATATAATTTAAAGAAAGTGAAAAAAAGATTCATGAAATTCGGTTAATATTTGCAGTAATAATATAAATGTTGAATTGCACACGTTAGTATGCCAAGGTGCACGGCGCTATGGGAGAAATGCATTTTTTTCGTTCAAAAGGTCTACAGCATTTTCATTTGTTTATTTCTTATATGTTTACTTGAATTATAAGAAAATCTAGATTTTTTACAAAATCATTATTTACTCTTCAATAACGGTTTGCATCTAATGAAATCATCTTAAATCGACGCAAGAGTACTCCCAGAATGCAAATAATTTGAGTATTGTCTGTTTTAATTGTTATAAACGAATTACATTAACAAGCAGCCACATAGTGTAATTTTTGTTGAAATTTTTTTTTTTCGGAGATTTTTTTCAAGATTTTGGAATTTGTTTCCTCCTTCATTATCTGAAATTATGTAGATATTCGGAGCAGTGATATATGTTTGATTATGTGAATCAAATACAACAGTTTCGATGTAAAATTGACAATAAACAGTTGTTATTATTTAATTTAAAATATTACGATTCGTACAATATTCTAAAAACAATATTGTAATTTTTATTAAAAAAAGATGGTTCTTCGCTGGAAATAGTTTGAATTATCGTGAGATTCATTGTCAGTTACAATTTCTATAAAAGATTATACGCAATTTTTTTGAAAATTGTGAAATTTGGTCGTTTTCAATTTCGTATTTTCCTTCATCATTTCAATTGCTGCAGATATTATTGAAAAGAACATAGGTTCAACTATATTTGTTAAAATACAAATCCTAAATAAATGAAATAAATAAATACAAATCTGTGGCTTTCCGGCCTGCCATGGCAGGTGGATATAAATTGCAGGATGTGCGTGGCTTTTGTCCTTAGGTAACCGATCTATTGATCTGGTAAAATTAATGAATCAGTGACTCTTCGAATTGATAAATTTATCTATCGAGACGGGGGAAGTCCCAGACGAGTGAGAAAAGCGATCATCGTACCAATATACAAAAGGAACGCAGATAAAAGTAACTGCAATAACTACAGAGGTATCAGGTTATTAAGGATCATAAATAAAACATGCTCAAAAATACTTATCCGCAGGTCAATAAAAATAACAGAAGAAAAGAGATTGGAAGTCCAAAGTGGATTTATGCGAGGAAGATCATGTACGGATCAAATATTTAGCTTAACACAGATCATAGAAAAAAGTTTGAAAGTGGGAAAGAAAGCTTTTGTGCGTTCGTTGACCTAGAAAAAGCATTTGACAAGGTGGATTTTGGGAAGTCCTAGAAGAGTACTCTCTAAATCTGAATAAGTGAAAAGTCACTAACTATCAGTGAAATCTCACTGATTCAAATAGCTAGATTCCGGTCACTGACAACCAGTGAAAAGTTACTTATTCATTCAGTGAAAGTTTCACTTTTGAGAGTTGGCAGCACTGCATCACGTCAATTCAGCAGTCATAATAAAATAAGATTTTAGTTGATTCAATAAAATAATCATAAAATATACTGCAAATCTCTCTCACAAACATTCGAAGCAATTTCAGTTATTAATTCACTTATTATATAATCTAAGTACATGTCTCTTATGAAGGCAAGAAACAATAAATAAATTTTGACTAATTATTGTTGTTAAAAATGCAGATATATTTCAATTCGATATAAGCACCGACTGTGAGTATGTTGAAAATAAAATCTTTATCTCCATTGAACTTTTAAATACATTTTCATCAGTTTCTATAAGGGTGTTTTAAGATTTGATGAATTCCATGAATTTAAAGATCACGTGATTATCATCCCCGGAAATAGCTTTTATTATTGATCGAAAATATTGTTGACATTGTTGATTCAGCAATAACATTAAATATTTAAATCAAACGTTTTTAAATCCAGCTATTCATAAAATGTGTAAAGCAAAAAAATTAAGAAATAAAAAATATATTTCTCCATTAGCCGAGGCTTCTCAGCTGAAAAGCTTGTCTGAGATTTTGTCACGAAAGATTTTGCCACGAAAGAAGCGAGAACGAAAATCATTGATAAACGCCGAAGTTTCCACACCGTTAGATAGGGATAAAGTGAGTAACGGAATGGTTAAAGTAGTTATTGACAGCATTGGTTGCTCAATGGGTCAAGAGGTAGAAAATTATAATATCAGCCTATCTTCAATCAAAAGGGGTCGCTAGCGCATACGAGAAGAACAAGCGTGAAAACTGAAAAAGGAATTTGAATCTTGTGGAAAGTTAACAATTCAGCGGGACCGAAAATTGATCTCAGGCATTTTTAGTGGATGACTAGTGGATAAGCTTCCTCTTTTTGTGTCCGTATCTGATCGTTTATGTCATCAGTTATTAGGAGTACCGAAATTAACTTCGCATTAGGTAAAATACAAGCAGAATCAGTCGCCTATACTTTACTAGAGTGAAGCTTGTTAGCCGAGCTTGTTAGCAAATTTTGCGGGGCGGCACGGCTGATGACGATATTTTTTAATTTTTGCGTTGAAGAATATTAAAATATATTGTGGACTTCCATTTCGGGAATGGAGTAAGGTAGACGTGAGTGAGATTGGCGCGGCATTTTTTTCGTGGTAAAGAACATTCTGAGGGAAGGAGATTTGTTGAGAGCTGAAAAAAAGGAGAGGAGGTGGTTACAAAAGGGTGAAAGTGGAATTGTGGAAATGGAAACAGTTGTGAAGGAGTGAAAGGAAAAAGTAAAAACCGACACGTGGGAGTTTGAGGTTAGGGGACGTACCGGAAGGGCCAAGGAATAGAAGCGCTGGAGACGCGAGTGGCGTGAGCGTCAAGTAGGACGAGGCGGTAGTCTGACTGCAGTGGTGTTTGAAGGGAGAAGTATCAGCTGACGGGAAGAGGAAGAAAGAGGTGGAGTAACAACAACGTCTTAGCGGTAGAAACAAGAATAGCCTGATGAATGGGGAAGGAGTGAAGAGGAAGAAGATGGAGGCTTGGTGGGCGATAATCAAAGTGGACTGGGAGAAGGAGAGGGAACGAGCGATCCTGGAGAGCAAGAGAGAAAAGCTATAAGAAGAAATAACGAAAATGCAGCAGATCATCCAGGAGCTCAATCTTAAGGTTGAACGATGGATGGAGAAGGCGAAGGACGTAGAATCGAAAAAGGAGGGACAGATGTCAGCGACAATGAAGGAAACAAAAATAAAAAGTGCGAGCATTCAGACGGAGGAAGAAGAGAATGATAGTACTTGGAAGAAACCGCCAAAAGCGTTGAAGAATGAAGATTGGGCAGGGAAGAAGGAGGTCAGAGTATTGAGGAGGAGGAATTTCAGAGTGCTTGGGGTTAGTGGAGAGGACTACGAGGTGGTAAACGTAGTGGGGAGCTTAGCGACCCATACACAACAGGTAGCAAAAGTGGAGCAATACTGGAAAATTGATGGAGGGTTAATGCTGAAGCTGAAAACAGCAGACAATAAGACTGCAATTTTGGAATCAAGGAGTAACCTGAAAAACTCGGGGATTTGGATTGACGAAGACGGGGCTGAGAGAGAGAGAAGGTAATTGAAGATTGGCATAGGAAAGTGAAGGAAAGGATGGCAGGTATAGGACTAGAAGTAAAGCTGAAATATATGAAGGCGAAAATCGGCGAGACTATACGAGAATGGAGTAAGGGGGAGGGAAAAATGGAGGTGATTCGGCTGGAGGAGAAACAAGAGGATCACAAGTAGGAAAAGGAGGGATGGAAGAAGCAGAGAGGTGAAAGTGAAAAGCAGAGCAAAGTGTATTGTGTGCAGTGTATGCATACGTCACAGATCAGAAGGTTAGAAACAATAAGCTGAGTGACAGAGCAAGATGAGAGAGATTTGGATAATGTTGAATTCGGAAAAGTGGTGACTAAAGAAGGAATTTGAGTGGGTAAGCGCCTGTTTTTGTAAATCATGATTTGAACTGATGAGGAGTGTGATTTTCGCTTTGTTTGACATAAAATACATTAGAGAAAGAGTGAGTAAGAAAGGAGTGTTTTGTTACTGATAGTGTAAATTAATATAAGAAAGTTTGATGAGTTAGGAAAGGATTGATAAGGTATGAGTTTTGTTTTGTTTATGTTACAAGAATTAAGGCGAGAAGGAGTTTACTTGTTTCTTAGCTTCAGCACAAATTATAATATAGAGTGAGACTATGGAGGAGAGAGAAGGAATTAAGGATTTGTTTACTAGCTTCCGCTTATTGTAAGCATGGAAAGGAGGATCAAAAAGTGTAATGAAATAAAAGAATACTGCCGAAAGTTATTGCCGGTATATCCCGATGATTTGGGAGAGGAACGTCAGTCCAAATGTCTTCACCTTTGCGCACACGTGACGACATTGGGTATTCAAAAATTACAGCAACTAATCTGTCACTTATGTTGATTGTGTATCCCAATTTCATGTATTTGTATGTATTTGTCAATTCTCGTCGCAAATTGATCAGGCGAACGCTCATTTTGAGCATTGAGCAGAGTGAAGCACTAATTGCGTTCGAGTAGGGAATAAGTCAGACCAAATTCTTTTGCTATTTTCTAGATTGAATCTTCTTTCTTGCTAAGGCTGGATTACGATAAAATTATCAACGAGTTTGTTGAAGGAAAACTGCGAAAAGTGTTGTTGTAAATATCGCCTATGTTTTACGTGCATGTCAAAAGTGAGACCTTTTTTTAGTAATTCAAATCGTAACAACAAGTTTTAGAAAGGGAGTTCTTTGAACTATTTGCTGTATTTCTGGAGGATTCTTTTTAATATTAGCCGTATCAGTTCCTTGCTCCAGGTGTATTTTGATAGTGAAACTGTAGTCGAAAGCTTGTTTTTCAGCACATGTAGCTTGTTCTGTGTCAAACAATGATTTTGAGTTTTTTAACGCTCTCATCGACTACAGCTCAGTGCAATGAAGCATTTCTAAGTCACATCTAAGAAGTTTGCTTTATGTGTATGGCATCTGAATAAAGAAATAGTCGTTTTGGCCTTCTTCGATGAGAATGTTTCTTTGAAGTACAGGAAAAAGAAGGTTGTAACACATAGAGATATACCTGAAAATAAATATTTTGATAATCTTCAAATGCATGTTGTCGTTGGTGAAACATGCAGGAATTTACCAAATTATTGGAGGTAACGCGACCTCTCTTATTTCCTTACAACAACAAAAAACAATTTTTTCATTCGGTATAAAATTTCAACTTTTTGTATGGATCTTGAGCCGGAAGCATGGGATTTCCATGAAGCTTTCATCAAAGTACGCAAGTTACTGAGCAAAATAACCACTGTGGGTTTCGATGGAACTATACACGTACTATTTTGTCCAACACCTACGCAAAAAATACGACTTTTTTGGTCTAAAAATAGCAACACGAGGACGGGCCATGGATATACATTGACTCTCCTGCAAAGCGCCCATCTGAGTTGAGGATTGCTCCACGTGACGGCTTATTCAATCACACATTCACGACAGAGCGTCACTTTCTCTCACTGTTCCACGTACTTTTTCCCACTTGTTACGTAACTTTTCCTCACTAGTGGAAAAAACATGCAATTTTTCACCGCTCACGACAACGATTGAGAAACCGCTAATTTTATCAACTATTTTCAAACGAAAGAAGTCGTCTTTTTCGCGTAGGTGTTGGAAAAAATTGCATATTTTTGAAAATGATAAAACTTGTTAAATTTTGGTCTAATCGAAAAATTGTATAGGGATATTTTCGAAATATATTTTATATCTCGTAAAAATTTTGTCAGAAATTTCTTAATCTATCAGAAGAATAGTTTTTTATATTTTTGGAACATTTTTAAATGTTTAAAACCATATAATTTTTTTAAAGTTGTAATGGAAATTAAAAATTCCATCAGGGTAAGTTACAAGTCTTTTTGTCATGTACTGCACAAAAAAAATGTATCCCTAAAAAAGTCACGAACTAGTAGCTAGATCTCGGATATAAGAAAAATTCATCGGATATTGATGCATTTTCGTAAATGATCTGCGAACTTTGAGAAAGAATTCACGAACTCGATTTGAAAGTTCTAAAACGGTTCATCATTTTTTTTTACGTGAGTAATTACAAAAATAATGCGAGTGATTGGGAAAACATTCTCAGAGCACTCACGAGCTTGCCCGACAAATCTGGGAACTGGGAATTGGGTTCGCCTGTACGTGGCCCTCACACACGCTTGCCCAAACGCCCGATGCGTGTGTGCACTCGTATGTGTGCTTCGACCTCGTCGGATGAGTGGCTAGAAGTTTTATAATACATATTTTGTTTGGCCTCGATGGCTGCGCGTGTTTACACACTCCTGGTTTATGTTTAGAAACTGGTGAGTCAGCAGTCTTTTAAGGGGAAACGGTAGGTTTGACTCAGCACATAAATGACTGCAGCGACATCTATAACAAAACCAGAAATACAGTCTAGTGCCCCCTGCCAAATATAAGTGCAAACTCATACCCGAAAGTCGGTAGTATTATGTTGGTAACATTTTTGACCTGTTAGAGAGAGAAACTTTGCAACGAGAGTTACCGGCAATCTTCAACCATTTTTATAGCACCCTCGCGTTTCGCTTTCGTTCCCCGACTCGGCTTACCTGCTCATCTGCAGGGCAATATAGAAAATTGACATTGGCATACCATGAAACAAAAAAATAAATCTCGTAAAATTGTACACATAAACAATTATTAAATAATTTTTGTAATCATAAAAGCTACTTTTATGACCTCAACCATGGCTAAAATACTGAATGTAAGAAAAATACTTGCAAGATAAACCCATAGGTGTCTAGCGTTTCTGCGAACAAAAATTTTAGGGCTTTTCCCAGTTTTCCAGGACATTGTTACTTTTTGGCAATTTCCGTCGTTTTATCATACAAATAATTACTAATAGACAAATTAAATATTTCCTATGACTCTTTAGACAATTTTTAATTGTTTAAACAAATGTAACTTATTTAAACAATTATTTATTCCCAAAAAATGTAAAAAATATTCGTATTTTCTGATTGAGATGTAATAGTTTGTCATTGTTTGGAGAAGTAAATTTTTTTTTTAAATATTATGTAATTATTTAAACAGGCTTCCGATTCCGGTACCGATCGTGAGTGAACTCTTTTGTGTCAAGTGTTGGTTTTTTGGCTTTGGTGAAGGGAATCAGCGTGTGTGGATGCAGAAAGGGCAGTGAGTGCGGATATCAGATGTAAGGGAAGAAGGGTGAGTGAAGGCAAAGGTGTAAAGGATAAAAGTAAGTTGTGTGAAAGGAAAATTGGAGCGTGCAAAGTTTTTGAGGTTAGGAGTGAAAAATAGTTGCGGGGCTAGGGAGGCAAGAAGTAGGCGAGTAAGGAGCGGAAAAAGTTTCGGAGAACTGGGTAAGGTAGGATGCCGACGGTACGAAGTCCACAAATGGACGCCAAAGGGCGACAGCTACTGGACGATCACACAGAACAGCAGGCAGTAGAAGAAACAAGAGGTGACGAGGTTGAGAGCGTAGTTAGTGGGGGGATCGCGGAGGTTGACTATAGTGTCAGCAGCGACGAGGAGAGGTTCGAAACACCGACCAGGGAGGGGATGACAGCAAGAGATGAACCAGGCACGGGGCCGAACGCGGGAGACCCTCAAATCTACAATGCCTCAACAAGCTAGGTAGCGCGGGTTCGAATAGGAGTCTTGATAAATGGCAAGAAAAGATGAGCGCGACAAGTAGTGAATGGAAAGATAAAAGAAAAAGAGAGGGAGGGGACGATGATTCAGAAAGAGACAAGGAAAACAAGAAAGGTAAGATTAAAGAAAAACACCAGAAAGAGATAGGGAGGACTGGTGGATGTTTGAGAAATTAGAAACTCTTATAAAAGGAGTTAGAGAGGACACAAGGAGGAGACTGGATGATATGAATAGGCAGAGTAAAGACGTATGGGGGGAAGTGAGGAAATTAAGAGAAAAGCGGGAAGAGTGGGATAAGCTCTGGAAAGAGGAGAGAGATAAGGTATGGGGTAAACTTAAGAGCATCGAGCATAGACAGAGAGAGGTTGACGAACAGAGAAATAATTAGATAAAACAGTTGGAAGAACGGGTAAGCAATTTAGAAATCAGGAATGAGCATATGGGGAAGGAAACCGAGAGTGCGGAAATAATAACAGGGAGTGATAACTTGCGAAATGAGAATGAAAGATTGAAGAAAAGAATGAGTGTGATTGAAAGAAGATTGGAAGGGAAAGAAAGGGCGAAGAGGAAAAATAACATAGTAGTTAAGGGACTGAAAGTGGAGAGTGAAACAGGGGAAGCCGAGATCAAAAATCTTTTGAGAGATATTGGGATTCAGGTGAGGGTAGAAGGAGTTAAGAGAATAGGATGGACAAAAGAAGGGAAAGAAGGAATGTTTATAGTGAAAATAGGGAGTGAGGAGGAGAAAAAGAAAATTATGGAGGAAGAAAATTATTGAAAGGAAGAAGGGAAAGAATTGAAGAGGATATGACATGGAGGGAGAGGAAAAGGAGATGGCAAATTGAGCAGAGGGCATGGGTAGAGATTAAAAAGGGGCGCATGGTATGGACAGGGAGAGACACATTATGGATAAATGGGGAGGAATGGTTCTGGGACGAGGAAGTAGAAGAAATAAGGTCAATGGGACTGGAAGGGGATGAAAAGGATGTTACCTGAAGGTTATGTATGGACAATGCAAGAAGCAAGAAAGGAACACGTTAAAGGAAGAGGGATGGGGGGCATGGTCTCTGGGGTGAGGAAGGAATTGGCAGTAAGAGGGAGAACAGAGAAGGACAGGGAGGAAAAAGACAGAACAATGGTAAGCAGGATTGCAATTGGAAAAGTCAAAATAGCGGTGTTTTTTTTTATGGAAGAAGAGGGGAAGAGGAAGGCTGGAGAGTAATAAGAAAGTGATTGGACGAAAAGAAGAAGGAGTTGGTTTTGATAGGAGGTGACTTGAATGCCTGGACCGGCGAGCAAGGGGGAGGGATTTGGGATGAAGAAAAGGAGGCCTATATAAGGAGCTCCAAACATAGGGAGATAGACCGAGAGCGGAGGAGGTTAATAGACGTAATAGGAGAAACAGGATGGCTTATATGTAATGGTAATATGAAAGAAGATGAGAAAGGAGAGATCACATTTATAGGTAAGGGAGAAACAGTAATAGACTACATCCTGGCGGAAGAAAGAATGAGGAATATGATAAACAGTATGAGTGTGGGGAATGAGATAGGGTCTGAGCACTTCCCGGTAATAGCTACACTGAAAAGTGGAGTCCGTAAGCGTGGCAGAGGGAGAAATGAAAGAGGAGGAGAAAGGAAAACGAGAATTGGAGGCTGGGAGGTAGATAAATTAAAAGAGTTCAAACAAAAAATGGAAAAGGAGAATTTTAGGTATGAAAAAGAGGAAAGAGTAGACTCGTTAATTGAAAGGTTGAAAGGGTGGATTGAGAAGGTGAGGGATGAGATAGCTACAGAAGAAGAAAGAAAAGAGGGAAAAAGAGGCTGGTGGGACGACGAATGCAGGGAGAGAATAGAGAGGATGAAAGAGTGTGTAAGAAAATGGAGGAAAGGATTACAAAAGGAGAAAAAGAGAACATGAGAGAATGCTGGAAAGGAAAAAGCAAACGGGAAAGGAGAAATACAAGGAGGAAGTAGAAAAAGCGATCAAAGAAGGTAGGGTTTGGGATGTGATAAATAGAGAAAGAGGAGGAAGGAATGGCGTGAATGAAGAAATAGAAATGGGTGAGTGGACGGACTAGTTCAAGGGTCTGTTAGAAGGAGAACAAAATAGGATCAAAGGGGAAAATAGAAGGATAGTCCAGGAAGAAATGGAGGAAGGGAACGAAATAACAAGAGAAGAAGTGGATGAGGCAATAGATAGACTAAAAAGAAACAAGGCTACAGGAGAGGATGGTATGGAGAACGAAGCGATAAAGTATGGAGGAGTAGGGGTTAGGGAAGGGATGTGGAAGATATGCAACAAGGTCTGGAAAGGAGAAGGGTGGCCGGAGGAGTGGAAGACAGGGCTGGTCGTACCGCTTGTCAAGAAAGGGCAGGGCAAGAAGGTAGAGGAGTACTCAAGTACTTGGTTAACAGAAATCTAGGGAGAAAGAGAGGGAAATTAGTCGCCTTGTTCGTAGACTTTAAAGCAGCTTTTGACTCAGTGAATAGAAAAATGCTATGGCAGGCAATGAAAGGGAGGGGAATAGAGGAAGGGTTGGCAGAGAGGATAAAGGAAATTTTTATTGAAACCAGGATTAGGGTGAAGATAGGGGGAAAAAAAGGGGAGGTCTTCTGGACAGGAAGAGGTCTAAGGCAAGGGTGCCCGTTGAGTCCGCTACTCTTTAATATGCTGCTGGCAGACCTAGAGGAGAAGCTACAGGAGAAAGGGAAAGGGGGAACGATTTTGGGTAACAGCAAAATATACTCTCTAGCATACGCGGACGATGTAGTTCTGTTAGCAGACGACGAGAAGGGGATGAACTGAATAATGAGAATCTTCGAAGAGTATGTGGGAACAAAAGAACTGACGGTGGACGTAGGGAAGACCAAGGTGATGTGCTTCAGAAGTAGAAAGACCAAAATAGGTTACGTTTGGAAGATGAATGGACAAATAGTGGAATGTGTGGAGGAGTTCTGTTACTTAGGTTTTTGGTTTGAGGCAGGAGGGGGAAGCGAGGTACAGGTGAGGAAAAGAATCGAATGTGCGAGTAAATTAATGGGACAAGTATGGGTTATAGGAAAGAGAAGGTTCAATGACGATTGGAGAAAGCGGGTTTGGTTGTTTGATGCGTTGGTTTGGGCGGTGTTGTGTTATGGAGTGGAGGTCTGGGGTTGGAAGGAACATAGAAAAGTGGAAAGCATGCATGAGAGATTTCTGAGATGAGTAATGGGGGTTAGTTGGAGCTGCCCAGAATACATGTTGAGGGAAGAACTAGGAAGGGATAAAATGGTAAATAGACAAATTAAGAGAGCCTGGAGTTTTGAAGAGAAGCTGAAAAGGGGAGAGGGGAGCAGAATAGCACAAGTTTGCTTAGACGAAGTTCGGAATAAGGACGCGAAAGGTAATTTAGGAAATTCGAAATGGGAGGAAGAGATGAAAAAAATTAAGAGGGTTTGTGACATACAAGAAGGGGCTTTGGATTGGCAGAATATAGAATTAGAGCTATTAGTAAGACAAGGAGAAGAGAGATGGAGAAAGATTATGGATTCGAGGTACAATAGATGGTATATGATGGTCAAAGGGTTGACGGAACCAGAATATTTGCAAAAAATAAAAAAGGAAGACAAATGGAATAGGGTGGTACGGTTTAGAATGGGAGAAGGAGTGAGAGGTTGCAGATATTGGATGGATGAAGAGGACAATCTGTGCAGAGTATGTGGATACGAAATGGAGTCATGGGCACATGTGTTAGAGAGGTGTACGGGAGAGGAAGATGGACAGTTGAGGGTGGATGAGTGTGTAAGATGGATTTTGGATGGTAGTGGACAGGGAGTGATGTGGATGAAGAAACTGGAAGAATTGAGAGAAAGCAAGGGAACAGGGCAGAGCCAAACGGTTGATCCTATTGAAGGACAGTAAATAGTAAATTTTAAAAAGCGTGGAAAACATATTCTTGTGGTAAGAGGAAACGGAAGGCCTGGAAGATCGCTTATTTGTAGGATTAAGATTACTGTTATTATTATAAGTAAGGCTAATGTAAACATTAGAATATAAGCAGCGGTTAAGTTAGATTAAGGATGAAATGTAAATATATGCACAGGGAGCGGAGGCCCTCAAACCTGTAAATGGGAGAGATTAAATATACATACATGTAATTATTTAAACAATTACTTTTTGTTTATTCTCAAAATTTCTAAAAATTGACCCAGAGAGTTCCAGTTTTTTCTCAAATTGGTACCATATGCTACTTTTTGTTGAATAATTATATAATTTTGATACATATCATTTAATGCTTAATAAATTTCTATTTGTTTAAGCAATTTTGATTTGCTTAAGCAGTTTTCTTTCGAAAACTTTAAAAAAATGAAATGATATAAAATTACTTTTCCAAAAATACTTTTAAAATCGTATTTTCTGAATTAAACATAATATTGAATGATTTCGAGGAGTAATACATTCTGCTAAAAACTTTATGTTATTGTTCATACAAATTAATTATTGTTTTTTTTCTTCGAAGTTTCTCCAAATTGAGTATGGATGGTTTACATCTTTTTTGGCGGATCATTTAATGAATCATAAAAGTCATAATAAAATTTAAATTGTAAAAGTGTATTTTGTATTGCTTTCTTCATATTTTTGAACGACTAAATATTGTTTAAAGAATGCCACGACGTTTTAAACAGAATTTACTACTCCTCGTAACCATTCAATATTATGTTTAATTCAGAATATACGATATGAAAAATATTTTTGGAAGAGTAATTGTTCAAACAAATTATATTTGTTTAAACCATTAACAAATGGTTAATATATTCTTTCTATACACTATACAGTCAGAAAAATAATTATATGTATTTTATTTCGTTTCCTTTTTTTAAAGTTGTCGAAAAAAAAGCTTAAGCAAATCAAAATTGTTTAAACAAATAGAAATTCATTATACATCAAAAGATATGTATCAAAATTAAATAATTATTCGACAAAAAGTAGCATAGGATACCAATTTGAGAAAGAACTGGACATCTCTGGGTCAATTTTTAGAAATGTTGAGAATAAACAATAAGTAATTGTTTAAATAATTACATAATGTTTTTCGAAAAATTTACTTCTCCAAGCAATGGCAAACTATTACATTTCAATCAGAAAATACTATTATTCTTTATATTTTTTGGGAATAAATGATTGTTTAAATAAGTTACATTTGTTTAAAAAATTAAACATTATTTAAAGAGTCATGGGAAATATTTAAATTGTCCATTAGTAACTATTTGTATGAAAAAGACGACGGAAATTGCTAGAAAGTAACAGTAATACGTAAAAATGTAGTTTTTTGATTTTTGGGTCATATTTGGGGC
>CAKNWT010272826.1:0-10205 GCA_932066315.1 Andricus coriarius
CCTTACATGAGACAACAGTGTGACATGTCAACTTTAAGCATTCATGCCTACATGTCTTCTCAAGTTAAGACTGTGCTCCAGCAATCTGTGGCGGCCATATTTCCTCCCTAGTAACTTTCACTTCTCTACCTTGAGGTTGGTACTACCTAGAACGCAAGGCAAACGCGCGCGCGGTTCCGCGACGCGCGGAGCGGAATGGGTCGATTCTGGAATCACCATTATACGCGCGCGCAAACTTCAATTGTTTACCCAATTTTCGAATAACTATTTATTTGTTAAAAGTTTTTGACCACTTAAATTCTTGCTGAAATTAGATTCTGAAAGAATGTATTCAGTGAATCCATGTAACGTAGGATTATTTAATTAACGCTTATTATTGTTAACGTAATAAATCCGGAAACAAATATTAATAATAATTAATATAATTATAAATTTAAGTACCAATAATGTGTAATTGAAAATTTATCCTGTTATTATTAAATGGAGATCTAAGAAAATTCACGCAATATATCGTGAAGGAAGGCACGGGTGGTGCTAATGTAGGCATGAAAATGTCCACAAAATAAATTATGATACCTTAAATACAAACGATGCGTTATTACCATATTTATAAATAACGTATCAAAATATATTGATAAATCATTAAAATATATTGCTGCTGCACTTTTAGGTTATGTAATTAATTATTGCTTAAAAACTTAATTTTTGTACAATGACATTCGCGGATACATTCACGGCAATTTTTGTGAATCAGGGCATCAAAATACTACATCGCCAAATCATTTAAACATTAATACCTTTAATTTTAAAAACTATATTCCGATCCGATACTCAATTCAGAATCTAAGAATCATTAAACATGTATTTGCATTGAAATATTTAAATAAATTTTACGTTATATTTTTTAATTTGAACTTTTCTTTCTGAAAATATGATTTTTTTAATAAACTTTCACACTAATTCAAAAAAATAAAATGAAAGTTTGAGTGGAAAAATAACAGCGTATCAAAATACATTGCTAAATAATTAAAACATATGTACATATAATTTTGAAAATTAATTCAAATATTCATTTCACGGCCCAGTTTGTCAGGTATGTTAAGCTGGCACAACACAATTGCTGTATTATTTTTGGTGAAAAATAGTGTTTGCGCTAGCTTAACGTTAAGCTAGCCGAAGCCGAACATTGCTGTAAAACGTACCAAAAATGATTTTACAGAAAATTCACCTAATACAATAATTTAGAGCTCATTTAGGGCTCTAGCAATATAATAATGAAAATTAAAAATGATGTTTAAACAATTTTTGTTTAAACAATCCTACTAAAAATGAATTAAACATATTTATTTTCTTACCCTACGTTACGGCTAATATGATATTTGAAAATTAGAAAAATGGTTTCAACACTTATTGTTGAAACAAATTTACCAAAAAATTTTTTGTTTTCATTTCCCTTGCATAATTTCACTCTCATTTAAGGCTCCTAAAATATCGTCGACCGAAAGTCGTGCGGTTTTCTCGCTGCCCTTTTTTTTGGTCATACACCATAGTGTTGTGCCACCTTATCGTTATAAAAAATACACGAAGAAAATCGTAAAACCCATTCTTTTCACTCGCATAATTTATGGCTCATTGAGGACTAATGTGAGCCCGTAGTTTCAAATGTAGGACAGTAAGACGTACTGAAAATGATTTTTCACAAAATTCACCTTATACCAGAATTTAGGGCTCATTTAGGGCTCATTTAGGGCTCATTTAGGGCTCTCGAAATGTATCATTTCGAGAAATTATAGGAAAATAGCATTTTTCTGTGAAATTCATGCTAAAGACGGTATTTTTTTCAAAAGTAATTTTTTTTATTCGTAAGTGAATAGTTTCCAAGTAGTTTTAATAATACTTCAATATTTGAAAGAATTATTATTTCTGTAAACAATATTCTTTGCTAGTAAATCGTGAAAAGTTACTATTTTTCGGAATAAACGATATAGGCAATAAGTATCAAAAATAATATTTTTGTTGAACATATTTTTCAATTGTTTAAACAACTGCTATTTGTACAATTTTGACACAAAATCGTGAAAAGTTTATATTTTCTGGAATGAATGGCACATTTAACGAGTGCTAAGAGTAATCTTTTCTTTCAGGATATTTGGCAATTATTAAAACAATTCTTTTCCCTGTTAGTCGTGCGAAGTTATTATTGTGTGGAATTGTTGAATGAGTGCTAAGAGCGATATTTTTTATGAAAGAGACTTTACAATCAATTAAATAGTTAATATCACTTGCTCCTTTTCATAGGAAAGATGGAGAAAATTATACTTTTTTCGTATCTCTCTCACTATGTCGCTTATTCTGTATTGCCTTACCTAAACGAAATCGATCAGGTAAAATAACTATCCATAGCGTAACTATAAAAAATTATTTAAAAACAATATTACTGGTAAAACGGTTAGGTTTTAAGTCCTGAGCTAATAATATACTGAATAATAACCGATGTAGTGTGAGGGATTCGAGAAAAGTAGAATTTTCTCCACTTTTCCTGTCCCGGGTAAAAAAATTCTGGTATGGGATTGATCTAGGAAAACATCTGATAAATCATACGGAAGTGATCTATCAGATAGTATAGTAAAACTATGGCTAATTATATCTGAATGACATGAAAATAGAGATCAAGAATCATGATTTTCAAACGTCTAATAAAAGTGTTTGTACTTCTGAAATAAGTAAAATGTTAATTGTAACATAAATAGTTTAACTTTATATAATGTGAAGTTCAACATTAAACAGTTTACCTAAGTAACAATTTGATTAAATCTTTTTATGCTAGTAATATTATGTTTAGGAATCAAAGGTTCTGGATCGTCTACCAATACATATGATATCAGAAACACAAGTTGTCCATTGTAGGACCGTTGTATATTGTATATCGTCACGAATAATATTCAAAACATACTTGCCTCACGAAATCACTTGAATCGCGAATTTTTTTAATTTTCGGAGAAGTGGTCATGTATGATACATTATTTTTTATTCCGTTGGTAGGATCTCTTGAAAAACGTGCAGTTCTGTGTCCTATCCTTTTGCCATACTTACGTATAAATGAAGTATAATCTATACTTAATTCAGATATACTTAAGTATAGATGAAGTATATTCCATACTTATGCCATACATCCGCTATACTTCAGGAGCCTTAAATGAGCCAGAAATTATGCAAGGGAAATGAAAAAAAGAATTTTTGTTGGTAAATTTGTCCAAACAATAATTGTTTAAACAATTTTGTTTACTGTTAAAATATCATATTCGGGGAGCCCTAAATAAGCCCTAACACAGGGTAAGAAAATAAATGTGTTTAATTTATTTTTAGTAGGATTGTTTAAACAAAAAGTGTTTAAACATTCTTTTTAAAATTTTTATTATTATACTCCTAGAGCCCTAAATGAGCCCTAAATTATTGTATGAGGTGAATTTTTTGTAACGTGATTTTTGGTATATTTTACAGTAATGTTCGGCTAGCTTAACGTTAAGCCAGCGCAAACATTATTTTTTTACAAAAAATAATAGAGCCCTAAATTTGGGAATAGGAGCCCAAATTAGCCCTAAATCATCAAATAGGTTACATCTCCATACCTCTATTGGGTTGTGCCAGCTTAACATACCTCTGTTTGTACATGAGTGCATAAAAAAACATCGCTAAATCCTCAAAACATTATTACCTATAATTTTAAAAATTATATTCCGATCCTATACTTAGTTAACAAAATAAAAATCAGTGTTTTTTAATAGAACTTGCTTATAACAATTATCATTACACCTGAAGAATTTTTTTTTCATTTCACGAACCCCTAAATATTAAACCTACCCGGTAAGAAGACTTGAATAGAATAGAATTAAAAATTTAAGATTTCAGCGTGAAAGTAGAGATAATCCTATAATTTTTAATAGCTGATTTTCCCTTCAGGCTTCAATGTTCAAGAAAGTAATAAGTGGCTCAGAAATGTAATTCCCGTCTATTCACATAGTGTTAATGACTCTCTTTCCTATTCCAAAAAGAAGGTTAGATATGAAGTGTGTTCAATTCAGTTTGATTCATTCGCGAAATGTGTACATTGAATTTTCTGAATTACCGGTTTTTGAATTCAAGTTAGGAAGGGTCTATTACAGTGAATTCAAGTTTGCATGCGGAAAAATGGCGTGTCTTCAGTTCAAGAAATCTGAATTGATTTTATGTGAAACATATTATCCTCAATTCCAAATGGTATAACTGAATTGAGTGAAATAGGATTTGTGATACCGAGATACGAAAAAGAATTTATGTATTCTGAAAACATTAGTTAACTTGAGTAATTATTTAAATAATTATTTAATTAATTAATATAATTATACATACATATAGTAATAATAAATTCTTTAATAATCTTCAGTAAATTGTACGCAAATTCTATTAATTCAAGATAGGTAGAAAATTATATTTTTCAAACTGTATTGAAACGTATAGCAGCTGCTTCTTTCTAATTACTGTTTCTGGTTTAAGAGAACGAAGGGAAATTCAGGTATTAACATTAATTGAAATTTTCAATCCTATTCTATTCAAACCATCTTACCGGGTAAGTCACGCTAAGCATGGCAAAAAATTTTCCAAGAAGTTAAAACAAAATGGCGATATCTCTGTAACCTGAAGAGTTTCCATCAGCCCCATGCATCGCCCCCACTCTTTTTGTTCTCTTAGCATCCGGAGGGGTATCGTAGTTCAAATAAATCCAACAGATGGCGCTCCGATCAAGTAATCCTGTTTTTGCATTGTTATGTAAAGCAAAAATACTAAAATTCATTTAAAAATTGATACTTTTCATGAATATAAAAGAACATAGTTTTCAGTAACAATAAGAGCAGCTGTAACTAGTAATAAAAAAACTTCATGAAAACATGTAATTTAATATTAGGAAAATTGAATATAAAGATGAGTTTTTTTTAAACAGTTTGAATTGTATTCATATTTGTCTATTGCTTATTTTGCTAATGTAATTAATTTATTTTATAAACAATTATAATTGTTACAAATTAAAAAAAAATTCAAACCCTAATAATTAACTTTATAATATCCTTTTTTATTAATTCATCTAGAAATTTTCTCTCTTTAATAATTATATATTTATATATAATAATTTATTTAGAATAAATTATATATTAGGGTGGCCTAAAAAAATTATTTTTCTGATTTTAAGTCTCACCCCCTCAATTTGTGTCTTTTAGTGAAAAAAATTGCCTAATTTTTTGAGATTTAAAAAAAATGTTCAGAGGTAGGGCACAGCCTTTAGAGTACCCCAAAGCAACTCATAGTATGCTACCGTGCCGGCATTTTGTTATCTGGGATGAGATTCATCAAATATTTAGGTTAGGATTCACAAAATACCACTAATTTCTAAGTTATCTTCCTTAATTTTCACATTTGCAGCCTGACAACCGTATGAAAATCACATCTGCTATATTTAAGTATCCATTTTTTAATACAAAGCATTTCAATGACAATATATAAGAGGATTTCAACCAGCTCCCTGGCACTAAAAGCTAAAAATGGGCACACATTTAACTGTCCTGCGCGTTAGTACTTAAATTGCCCGAGCGTAGCGCTGATTACCTATAGGGCCGACTTTCTTGAAAACACATGGCAAAATTGTCAGCATTCGAAGTTTTTTAATATTTTCTGGTAGTTTATTAGTCATTTTTTCGTTTTTTTTGCTGAAAATGATCAGTGATATATAATTAATTGAAAAAACATTAAACATGGTGAACTGTTTAGCAGTGAACTGTGATTTTGGTTACGAAAAGAAACGGAGTTCGGAGGAGCAAACTCAACGATTTTTTATGTGCCAAAAGACAAAGTGTCAATGAAAAAATGGCAAAAAGCAATTTTGAGAGATGACATTAAAGTCAAAGAAGGAACGGTACGTTATTGTATGAATTTAATTATCGTATTTATTTTCGCTTGTGTATATATTGCTTTTTTTATTATGTAATTTGAAATAAAAATTCCACCAGAGTTTAAACATGAATTCGTAGCATAAAATTAATAGTTAAAAAAATAATAATTCAAAGAACTAAATAATAATATCCTTAGCTCCAAAAAATACATTTTCTATTTACAATTTCTAAATTTTCAAAAAATAATGCAAATAATTTGTATATGAGTATCAATAATTCGTCATATTCTCTTGGCATACTAATTTTTATTGGCAATTATTTAAATTTGAGAACGCGCTATACTTATTTGTGGTAAAAATATTTTTTTTATTATTAAAAAAATTTTAATATTGAATAAATATATTTTAAATAAACTATTTTTTGTAGACTCCTCTTAGGGCGTATCGAAAGAAAAGTTGTTTGTGCGAAGTTCTAATAGCAATGAAAACTTTCTTTTGGGAGTCAAAAACACTCCCCTGAATTTTCATAACAAAAAAAAATCCTTCTGTCTCCGCATCGTAGATATAGCTAAAAATCACAAAAAACGAAGCACTTCTTCCAATTTGAGCAGCAACCATTTTTTTTTTTTTTGAGATTTAAATTATCAATAAAAATAGTTCAAAGAATCTCGATTTATACCTGTATAGCAATAATTCCATTAAAATATATTTTACCCTCTCGAATTGACTTTGAAGTTTCAAAAAATCTAAAAAAAGTCGACTTTTCCGCTATTTTCTTCGAGTTACGGTAAATTTCTGGACCATATAATGTGTGATATACGTCAATTAGAATGTATTTGCAATATGTTGCTGCGGAATGTTGACATCAAAGTAATTGTTATTGACTTTGAATTACAAGAAAATATTGAAACTTCAAAGTCAATTCGGGAGGGTAAAAATCGGGTTGCTTTGAAATATTTTTATTGATAATTTAAATCTCAAAAAAAAATTTTTTGCTGTTCAAATTTGAAGAAGTGCTTCGTTTTTGTGATTTTTAGCAATATATCTACGATGTGGAGACAAAAGGTTTTTTTTTATGAAACTTTAGGGGAGTGTTTTTGACTCCCAAAAGAAAGTTTTCATTGCTATTAGAACTTCACGCAAACAACTTTTTTTTCGATATGCCCTACTCCTCATGCTGAGGATGTTTTAACATACATTTTACATTATTTCTTGCAACTCAGAATGCGACAATATGCAAAAATTCAAATAGCTGATAAAAAAAAAAGAAAGCTCTAAGCTAAAGAAAGTTTAAGCTAAAAAGTTTTATTCTAAATAAGATTATAGAATTACAGCATACATTCTAAAAATTTAACTAATTTAATTGTTGAAAAATTTAACTAATTTGAAGTATTTAACTAATCTAAAGAAAATATAAATGGTTTTTGGTGCATAAAATTACATATTATTAATGTTGTGTTTTACGGAGAGTTAAAATTTTTTGAAATGCATGTTGCATTCATTTTATTTATTGAAATTGTATATTACGTATAAGTTCATAAGAATTATACTTTTTTAATTTAAAAATTGCCTTTTTAATAATCTCATATACATACCTCTTGATTATTGCCATTTTTATAATTACAAAATAATTTGGTAAGTTACTTATTACTGTTTTAACCCTGCGTCCCCCACGTGGGGTCTACATGGACCCCACTCATTTTCACGACGCAAGCTGTGTGAATTTGCATTGAACCGGCGCCATAAAATTATTTTTGCTTTTTAATAGCACGAACAAAAATATGGTAGGTAATCAAAGCAAACAGGACTCAAGTAGAGAGCTCAAAATAAAGTTTAAACCTTATCAGATACAAAAGACAACCTCCTTGTACTACTGACTAACGAAATCACACTTCAAAAATATAAACTGGAACAAACAAACACCACACTTTGAATACGAGAAAACTTCGCTAATTTTTATTGCAAATTCAGTCTTGAGTCATCAACTTGACAAGACTATATAAAACTAATAATAGCAACGTGGGGGTCTGAGCGGACTCTAATCACGTTTTTCAACAAAAACATTAAGAAAAAAGGGATTACATACCTCAGAGACTAAAGCGCTCTTACTGGCGTCTTGAGAACTATTGAGAGAAAAGATACTCAACGCGACAGGCAAAGGGATGCAAAATTGCGAATGTCGGAAGAAAATGAGTGCACCTGGGGTCTGGCTAACCCCCACGTGGGGGATGGAGGGTTAAAATAAAATGTTTTAATATTAAATGAGGTACATGAATTTTTACGACGCAAGAAACCTTTCACTTTTAATTTAAAATCATGACACTCAAGTTCCTAAATTAATTTTTCCTGGTGGCAGTGATCCACCTTTCAGCCAACTTTTATAATACAGGCATCTATGAAAGTGCCAGGGAGCTGCTTATAGAGAATTATTTTAATGTTTAATATAAAAGCTTGGATATTTCTCATCTAATTTCTTTGAATATATGGACATAAACTTTTCCTTCTTTCTTTTTTCTTGTAATCATTTTCCTAATTAATAGCACAAGGAAACTTTTTCTAATCCGCTAATTTGTAATCTGCATATCTCGAAACCGATCTATCCCATGGTGCATAATAGCGAAGTGCAGAGTAGAAGCCAGCCAATACGGATGCCTTTTCTTGTATACATTGTTTTTAGGTTTTTCTTAAAACGGTGAGTTATTGGCAGCCTCCTGAATGTCCAAATCTGTAAACCGTAAAATGTACGGTCATGGGACAGATAGGTAATAAAGTGTCTTCGTTAGAAGATTAGCAGAATTCAGAGAATTCTGAATATTCGAGACACTTCAGAAATTCTGAATATTCTATAAGAATTCAGGGAATTCAAGAAATCCAAAGAATTTGAGTAATTCAGAATATTCTATAAGAATTCAGGGAATTCAAGAAATCCAAAGAATTTGAGTAATTCAGAATATGCAAGGATTCAAGGCAATTCAAAAAAATCAAAGATTTACGAAAATTCAACGGATTCAGAGATTTTCACTTTAGAGAATTCAAGGAATTTATGGAATTCCGAATATTCAAGGAATTCAAAATATTCAAGGAATTCAGCATATTCTACGAAGTCAGGGAATTTAGGATGTTAAAAAAATCAAGGATTTTAGAGAATTTAGAGATTTTCAAGTATTTCAGTGCAATTACAGAATGAAGAGAATTCAAGAAATTCACAATATTGCAGGAATTAAGGGAATTGATATAATTTCAGGGTTTTCAGAGTATTGAAGGAATTCAATACATCCATGAAATTGAAGATTTCACAGAATGCAGGTAATACTAAAAATTATAGGAATTTCAGGAAATCAAATTAATTTTCTTTGCAGAAATTATCGACAACAACATAGTAATATTCTATATTGTCATATCAGTACTTACCACAGATTCATATCCGTTGTTATAGCTCATTTTGAAAAATATTATAACCACCAATTTCCTTTTTCACTTTTCAAACACTTTTCAAATATTCGGAAATATCACGAGCGCAGACGCTAAATTATCCCCTAGTCCCTGCGAGGCTCGAACTTATCACTTTCTGAACACTTTTCATTAAATTCCCTCCTATCATGTGATTGGCCGAAAAAACAACTTCGCAAATCAGCTACTCTGTTTCCCTAATCAGATCTTAAAGTATTCCCCGTCTCGATCTTGGAACAAAATGATCTATTGATCATAAGATCGAATATAAATCTAATCTTGTTGATATAAGACTAAAGAAAAAACACGAATTACAAAATCTATCTACTATTCACATAATGTCCCACACTATCGTTTTTCCCAAGGAGTAAATAAGTGCCTTCACAAGCTTTTTAAATCAGTTTGGTGAGTATGAAAAGGATGCCCAGTAAACATTACCGCCAAAACAAATATCGACTTAGGGTGCAGTCCCATGGAGGTAGATTAGAAGAATAGTGGAACAGTTTTGACCAATGATGTGGCTGCTCGAGCTTGTGCAGGCACTTCATTGGTCAAAACTGTTTCACTGTTCTACTAATCTACCTCCATGAGACTGCGCCCTTATGGTGGACTCCCATGGTAGATGAAAGCAGAAACTCATGAAAGTGAAAGAGACAAATAGATCTATCCGTCTCCTTCACTCTCATGAGTTTCTGCTTTCATCTGCCATGGAAGTCCACCATAAGTCGATATTTGCTTTGGCGATAATGCTTATTGGGCATCCTTTTCATTCTCACGAAACTGATTTAAAAAGCTTGAGAAGGCACTTATTTACACCTTGGGAAAAACGATAGTT
>CAKNWT010272830.1:8097-23961 GCA_932066315.1 Andricus coriarius
TTGCCACAGTTTTATATTCAAATTTAAACTCAAACTCTGAACTCCAGTTTCAAAATAACTGATAGATAATGCTATTGTGGAATGGCTAGGAAACAATATCTTTACCACAGTTTTATATACAAATGAAAACTCAATCTTCAAACTCCAGTTTCAGAATAACTGATAGGTAATGCTGTTGTGGAATGGCTAAGAAACAATATCTTCGCCTGTATTATATACAAATTAAAACTCGAACTTTAAACTCCAGTTTCAGAATAACTGATATATAATGGAGTTGCGGAATGGCTGGGAAACAATATCTTCGCCACAGTTTTATATTCAAATTTAAACTTGAACTTAGAACCCCAGTTTCAGAATAACTGATAGATAATGGAGTTGTGGAATGGCTAGAAAACAATATCTTTGCCATTGTTTTTAATTGTACAAATAATAACCCAGGCCTTAAACCCTTATTTCGAAAGATTAACCAATTCTGGATTGTCCGAGGCCCGTCCTTAGCAAAAATAGAAAACGAAAACTCATTTTAATCATAGCACTCGTTAATTAGGGTACCTTAAATTACGTTACGAATTATAGGCCCTATAAAAGCCCCATCCCCTCACCCATGTAAAGAACCGAGGGGAAAATTTCCTTACTTTTCCTTGATAAATTTTTCATTTTCCCCTACCACTCACATTCAAATACAACCATTTTAATGTTGCAATATTTTTAACGCAGGGTCTTTCATAAAAAGAATAAAATAATATTTCAGATACAAATCCAAAATTTTCGAATTTATTTTTTGTGCCCTAAAAACGACTTTTCTACCATAAAAGATGAGTTTTTATCAAAATACTTGGATTGGCAACAAAAGAATTAGCTATTTAAACTTTTTCGACTTTTGAACAAAATGGTTATACCAAAAAATTTCAATTTTATCCAAGAAGGATGTAATTTGTACCAACATAGATGAATTTTTAAATGAAAAAGGCAAATTTTCAACAATATAGTACAATTTTGAACCAAAAAAGACTTAAATTTGACTTTTCGACGCCCAGTATGTAAAGAAGTAAAGTTTCTACGAGAAGAGATGTGCTTAAAGTTCTGAACGTTCAAATGCACAATATTTTTGATTTATGACTTTGTAAACAGTGAAAAGTGTCTGAATGTTTGTTCGTTTACATGTTTAATTATATATTATTAAAACCAAATCATAATGCATAATTTAAATTGTAGCTGTAACAATATTTACGGATAAAATATAATTCGGAGAAATATTTTTCGTTCATTTCAACATTTGGAACTTCAGGTACATAGGAAATAGTTGAATTTTCAACCAAATGGGATGGAAAAAATACCGGTCATTTCCCGGTTTTTTCCCGATTCTCAACAATTTTTCACGGTCAATAAAATTAAACAACTTGAACTCTAAACCTACACATTTTTCCATTTCAAGTATCAAAAACTACACTAGAAATTAAAGCACTCAAAATAATTTCAATAATTTACACGTGTAAAATGGAAGTTAGCACTAAAACATTTCGATTGCACAATTTTAAATGAAATGCAGGTAAACTGCAAAATTTAGAATTTTAACTTTTACAAATTATAGAGTTCATAGATTCAAATTCAGTTCTAAAAATAAAAATTTGCGAAGTTACATTATTTTTATTTTAAATCGTTGAAACATCTTTGAAAAGCTTCACAAATTTTATTTCAAAATCTTACTTTCCAAATACTTTTTAGAAATCTAAATATCTTTAAAAATCAATAGAATTTTTCCTACACTTTTTAGAAAATCCTGTTTATTATTTGTAGAAACAAATTCGAGTCATTTTAAGTTTTGAAAATCGTTAAATTTAATTTAGAATTTGAAATGGTTTAAAATAATTGTAACGAGGTGTATGTACCGACAAAATTCGACTATTTTCAGGGAAAATTCGATTCATTTTAAGAGATATTTATCGAATTTTTCCTACTTTTTTTAGAAAATCCTGGAAATTAGTAAAAAATTTCCTTAGAACTCTTCACATTCTTTTTGTACAATTTTGAAAATCTTTTGAAATTTTTAAAAATATTCTTTTAAAGTAATTGTTCAAAATGTAAATCATTTTTAATGTTCTTTGGAATCTTAAGACAGTGTTTTATTCTCTTGAAGCCTTTGACAATTCTTAAAATGTTTCTAAATTGTTTTTTTTCAATCTGCAAACAGCTACATTTTGCTTTAACTGAGGCTGTTGATATTTGCACCGAAATTTCGGTACTAATAGCCGAATTTTGGCGATACACACACTTCGTTCAAAGTATTTTAAAACATTTCAAATTTTTTCTACAAATAATAAGGGTTCAATTATTATTTGTACATGACAGTTAAAAAATTTCACTTTCAAAATAAACATTTCCCAAATAGAATAATTAAAATTATAACGTTCAAATTTTATAAGGTCTTCGAAATTTTAACGATTTCAGGCTCTCTATGTCCAGCAGTTCACTTTCAAATTGTTTTGCTTCTAAATATTTGGTTTCAATTTACTCGTCTTAAACGAGCAGTAAACTATTGCTAAATATTCAAAATAGTTTATAAAGTTCCAATCTTTTTAATACTTGAAGTGAAGATACAATTTAGAAATAATTTATTTATTTACTTATATTTACAGTTGATAAAATAGACATGTTTTGCATCCAAACGTTTCTACTTCAAGCGCTTTGAATTTTCAACTGTTTAAGTTTTCAAGACTGCATTTTAAAATTGTTTCAATTAAAAAAGTACGCTTCAGAATAAAAATCTAAAGTAGAAACCTTTTTGCGTAAATTATTTTTAAATTACGCATTGTAAACTGGCCTATATCATAATTGAAAAAGATAACAATTCAACTAATTACCAGGTGTATAAGCTTAAATCCGCTGTTTTTTAGGCAAAAGAAAGTCGTTTTTTTTGCAGAAAATAAAATAAACTTTATTCAAAGTATTTTCCCTCGCTTGCTATACATTTTCCCCATCTCTTGGGCAATTTGTGTATACCATGCCAAAAAAAATCTTTATCTTTCGATGCAAACCACTCGTCAAGCCATTTTCGGACGTCTTCGTACGAATCGAAGTGTTGTTCAGCGAGCGCGTGACCCATCGACGAAAACAGGTGGTAATCAGAAGGGGCCAGGTCTGGTGAATAAGCGGGATGAGGTAGCACCTCCCAGTTGAGTATTTTCAAGTAGTTTTGGACTATTTTTGACGTGTGCGATGGGGCGTTGCCGTGAAGAAAAATCAGCTTCTCATGTCTTTCTTCATAATCCGGCCTTTTTTCACGCAAACACGGCGCAATTTGATTAGTTGTTGGTGGTAGCGGTGTGCATCAACAATTTCACCAGGTTTTAATAGCTCATAGTAGACGACACCCTGCTGATCCCACCAAACGCACAGCATCGTCTTGCGTCCAAAGCGATTAGGTCTTGCGAAAGTAGTTGATGGTTGTCGGGGTTCGACTCACGATTTTCTTCGTTTCGGATTCTCAATTTTTTTTCACTTTTCGTCTCCAGTCACCACACGATGCAGAAACGACTTTCTTTTGTGTCTAGCAAGCAAGATTTCACATGTGTTTTGGCGTCGCTCCATCTGCCTATCGTTCAATTCATGGGGACCCATTTCCCCATTTTTCGGATCTTTCCCATGGCATGTAAACGCATGGAAATGGCCGGTTGAGTAACACCTAACTGTTCGGCAAGCATTTTTTGTGTTTGTGTATCGTCCTCATCCAAAAGAGCCTGTAATTCATGGTCCTCAACTTTTTTGGGCCGATTTTCACGCTTTTTGTCACTCAAGTCAAAATGACCGTCTTTGAACCGACGAAACCAGTCTCTGCAAGTTGTTTCCGATAAAGCACTGTCACCATAGGCCTTCACAAGCATTCGATGTGATTCGGCAGCCGATTTCTTCAAATTGAAGCAAAAAAGTAGAGCTTCCCGCAAATGCTCCTTTTCTGGCACAAAACTAGACATGATTACTCAAGGAAAAATTAATGTTGTTGTATAAAAAAACTGAATATGTGCACTGATTTATGTAGCCAGGTGTCGAACTCACACAATAAAAAGCATGACGTTTCTATTGTAGCTAAATATGTTCACTGCCGCCATCTCTGAGCAAGCAGCGGATTTAAGCTTATACACCTGGTAATTTTAAAAAACCTTCAACATTGAAGTTGGACAGATGTTTCTTCTAAAATCTTGTAAAATTCTCGGTCAAAAAATAAAATTCACTGTAATTATAAAATTTTAAAATAATTTTTAAGTGTACGTGAACTTAACTTAGTGCGCGAATTTCCTCCTAAAAATTTCATCCGTTCACTGATCAAGGGCATGGGGGGAATTCTGGTTCACTGTTGTTGTCCTTGTTTTTCCGCCCAATTACTTTGGCACAGCAGAAATTATGTTCCATGCTGTTTGATAGCTGCAAATTAAAATGCTTTATATCCGTGAAGAATAAATGGTAACATATTTATATTAATAAGGGGCCGTACTGAACATGCGTAACGGATTATAGGACTACTCCAAGCCCCCCCCCCCCCAACATTTGACAAACCGCGGAAAAACATTTCTACCGCCCCTCCCTTTTACTATACGTAATTAATGGTGTCCCGAAATAATCGTGCAAAGAGTGGAAAAACTTAATTTGAAAAATGCCCTGATTATACCCTTAACAATTTTTATTTTTCCTGACCATTGACAATTAAATACCACCATTTTTGTTTTTTTATATTTTTAGTATAGAATCTTTTATGAACGGAATGTAAAAAGTGTTGAAGTGTTTGTTCATTTAAATTTTGAATTATATATTATTAAAACAAAGTCATAAAGCATATTTTCAATTGTAGATGGAAAAATATTTATGGACAAAAAAGAATTGGGAGAAATATATTTCGTTCATTTAAACATGCGGAACTGCATGTACAACGAAAACAGTTGAATTTTCAACAAAAAGGGATTACTTCTTCAGGAAATTGTAGAAACGTCAACCAAACAGTTATCTAAGGAAAATTCATATTGTTCTAAAACAGATGCATTTTTCAGTTAAAAATACAAATGTAAATAGAAGCAATGGAATTTTCATCCAAAAAAGTTTTTAACTTCACTTTTCAACGTTAATATATAAAGTTTGAATAAAAAGTAAGTTTTCCATGAAAATAGTTGAATAGTAGACCATAACGGATGACTTTGGCCTGTAAATTAAGGTTTATATTACATTTCTGTACAATTACTGCGTTTCTTTTTCAATTTGCGAAATTCAAAAATTCACTTACATGTCTGAAGCCCCCCTCCCCTTACTTAACAATTCGTAACAAAATCTCTTGACCCCACCACAATTTGAGCTATAACGTAAATTAAATACAGTCCTAAAAATTTGTATACTTAACATTCAAGATTTCCCCTCGGGTCACCTCTGAATTGGTGCATGGCGTGCGGTAATCGACCATGGCCATGGTAATCAACCTGGCCAATTGCCTGTAAAATTAGCTATACGATTAATATAATTATCATAAAGAGTTCAAAAATTAAAAATTAAAGCATTCAATATTTAAAAACTTTATTTCAAATGAATATGCCCTTTGTGCGGGCACATTCTCATTTCAGGCTGCGCGCTAAGTTTTAGCGAGACTAGGGCGCGCGGGTACGCTCTCACGCTTCGCGCTCGTTTTCACAGCAATTAGTATTTTTTAATCTCTTTTTTAACTTGTTTGAATATATTTTTTTTAGTTTTACATATTTCCCATTTAAAATTAGTTTTTATTAGTTTTTTGAAACATTTTTCGAATAAAAAAGTTCCCATTTAAAATTATTTTGCATTTTGAACGTTTCTTTAGAATAATTTGATTTTGAAGGTTTGCAATTAAAATTTTTTTTATTTTTAACGTTGAAAATAAGGGTGAATTAATATTTTAATTTCAGCAAATTTTTTCTAATCAATTTTTAAGTTGAATCATAATGTTTTTAACTTAATAAATAGTCGTATTTGGATCATTATAGCACCTTTTAATATGAACTATTCAATTTAGTTTTCAATTTCAACTCTTCCCTAATGGAATTGTCTAAACTCTAAATTTAAAAACTTTTGTATGAAACATTTGAGTTTTCAAAGCTTCTATTTAACAATTGTGCAAACGTCACAGTATCTCCAATACGCTCTTCATTTACAAGTATTGAAACTTCTTAATAAACCAAACAAGAAATGATTTTCAGAAACTTAGGTAGATAATTTGTAATCTTTATGTAAAGTTGATACATAATAATGGACAACGAAGAGAATAAAGAAAGCGATGATTTTGGCGGCCGTCGTTTTTCTTTATTCTTTCTGAATTTTCATTCGCAATTTCCAAACAAATTTTTCAATGAACTAAATAAATTTTTAACTTACAATTCCAGGTTATTATTTCTCCAGGTGTCTAGTCAGATCCTGGAGAAAAATTCCCTCACATTTCCCGGGTTTTCCAGGTATATAAAAATTCCCTGACAATTTCAGGTTTTCCAGGTTGGGCAGATACTTTGGTCTCAACGTATTAAAATAACACACGTAGCGCGTCGCGACAATTTTCGATAACCCGGTATCCAAAACATAAACACAGCAGTGATCACGTTAGAACCGGCATAACCTAAAAATACACAGGAATCACTACTGCGCATGGCAGAGATATCCGCGTGCCCCCGTCACTAACATCGGTACACAGTGCATGTACGAACGACGTTCGCATACTCTCGTGTATGCTCCTTGATCATATGCGACTGTTGATACTGGTTGCCGCGCAACGACTCCCGATATAGCTCATGCCAGTGTACCGAGTTGAAAAGAGAGAAGGGATAAGCGATGAAAGATGAATCCTTCTAAAATCTAATCGAGGATATTATTTAGCTGCATCTTTTACAATTTACATTTTCTAGCATTTGAGGCGCGAACGAATAAATGTTGGGGCCCGATTTTTTGTAAATCGTCCCGCAAAAAGGAGATTAAACCAGCCGTGAGGTAGCGTTTTGAAGATTCACTTCTGTAGTTAACATATTTTTTAAATTTTGATGAAAAATTGTATTTTCTTAATGTTCAAAATGAATTGAATGAAAAATTAATCATTTCATTTTTTATTTAAAATTTAGCTTTTATTTGTGCCAAACCAATCATTTCGTTTAAAATTCTCTTTTCGTTAAAAATTAATCGTTTTGCTTAAGAATTGATCTTTTGGGTTGAGAAATGATTTCTTTGGTCAACATTAAAACTATTTTTTTTTTACTTTTGCCTCAAAATTTATCTTTTTCATTTGAAAATTCATCTTTTGTTGGTAGAAAATTCATTTTGTTTTTAAATTGAGCTAGTTTGGTTAAAAATTCATTTATATTATTGAAAATTGAACTATAGTGTTGATTTTATTTTGTAAATTCAACTATTTTTATGCAAATTTTTGTAAGTTGAAAATTAATTAAATGAAAATTGAAATATTCAATTTTTAGTTTAAAATATATTTGTTTAAATTGAGAACTAAACAGTTTGGTTGAAAATATATGTATTTTATTAAAAATTCGTTTCTTTTCCTTGAAAATTAACCTTTTTGGTTAAAAATTTGCCTTTGTGTTAAAAAATCATTTCTTTGGCTGATAATTTAAATATTCTTTTCTTTTGCTTGAAACTTCATCCTTTCCTGTTGAAAATGTATCTATTTTGGTTTAAAATCCATTTGTTTGGTTAAAAATACATCTATTTTCGTTAAATTTCACTTCTTTGGTTGCAACTTGAACTATTTTGATGAAAATTGGTTTGTTTTCTTTTGTTAAAAATTAATTCTTTGTTTATACTTTGATAATTGTATTCATTCTCTTTTGTTTGGTTTAAAACGATTAAAAATTGTTGAACAATTAGCGATTTTCTTAAAAAATTACCGAATGTGTTGAAAATAATTCTTTTTTAATGAAAATGATTTTTTGTACTGAATAATATTTCACTTCTATTTTTTTGAAAATTCAGCTTTTCTTTCGTTAAACTGAAAATTAAGCTATTTCATTTTCGGTTGAAAATTTATATTTTTTAGTTGAAAATTAATGTTTTTTTTTCAATTCAAGTATTTTATTGAATCTCTTTTTTTTGGTTCAACATCAAAAGGTATAAAAATGGTTGAAAAATTAGCGATTTTCTCGAAAAATTACCGATTTTATTGAAAATTATTTTTTAAATGAATAATATTCAACTTCCATTTCTTTGAAAGTTCATTTCTTTCGCGTACAAAAATGTACAAAAACAAGCGTGAAGCGCAAGAACTTACCGGCATGCCCTGAACGCGCTGAAACTCTGTGGGAAGCGCCGCGCGTAATTAGCGGGTTTCGAGCATCGAGTATACTTCTGAAGTTCTTCACACTTTTACAAAATAGTTCCGGCAAATCTAACCGCAAACGAAATTTTAGAAAAAAATAATCATCCCCCCATCTTTCGAAATTTTGGGAAGATATCTATCAAAAATACTCATACCACTCTTTGATCAAACCAAAATCGAAAAAAATACAGCAATTTAAAGTAACCTAAAAATGTGGATTATTGTTTTGTTAACAGTTCCAGGCGTTCTGATAAGAGTATATTTGAAGATGTAAATTAAAAAGACTGAAGATTACTGGTCATAGTATTTTAATCCATGTCTGAGAGACTCTCAGTTCATAGTAAGTACTTACTATGAACTGAGAAACTCTCAGACATGGATTAAAATACTATGGCCAGTAATCTTCAGCCTTTTTAATGTACATCTTAAAAAATATATATATATATTGAAACGGTTCAAAACATTCCCACACTTCAATTAAAATAAGAGGAAAGGAGAAACGTAAAATTAACACTAGAAATGTGATAAAGGGAGATAACGGGCAGGGGTCAATATAGCTACAAATTTATAAATATAGCTCAACAGGCCACTGGGGAAAATCAAAATTGTGTGCGCAATATACAAGACCCGAAGGTAGGGAGATCAGCGGTACCAAGACGGGCTGGTGACACTCTGGGGATAGCGACGATCGAGAAATCACTTTTCGATGAACAGACGATCAGAGCGGTCGTATCGTGAAATCGCGAGCAACCACGGTTTCATCGCAACCATATGAGTTGCTCACGCGTAGCCTTAGCTAGGGAGCATTCAGGATAAAGTGAGGTTGGTTTTTTTTTTATTGAAAACTATTTTAATCAGAATCTTCTCAGTTCTCACCAAATTTTCTTAGGTTTGGTTATTCTGTCCTCAAGTCTGAGCACATAGGGACGTGTTTATCCAGGGGTGAAATTCTCTTTCTACCAGGCATAGTTCTGGAAATTGAGAATGGATTCCCAAATTGGTAAGCTCGATCCGATCTGCACAACACTTTGAGGAGGGAAAGGGAAAATTTTATTTTATTTGATACGGCGAAACGACCAATTCAAACCAAATTGAGCTATCGACCAAGCTTTTGACTTGGAAATTGCACAATTTGAAATCTGACGGTCGAAGTAACTGTCAAATATTAAATAAAGTTATATCCTGTTCCACGTTGTTGAGTCTAAATTCCCTATGGTCATGAAGCGACCCAATATGGGAATTAAGACTAGAACGCTGGCTCCATACAACCAAACATAAGTAGCTGTAAATAAAAAGAAATCTCTGCCTACTGCCAAATCCTATAGTTTACTTGCAATCTCCTTAGCGCACTTGTGAGCCCACAATCAACTACAAGTAAAAAAAAAAGACATTCCAATGAGTCATCATCGAAGGAAACTAAATTTTATAGAGTCATCTGCTGATGTAGAGTTGAGATCCAACGAAAGTTACATTTGTGAGGAATTTTTAATAAAAAATTACTTTCTTTTTCGAGACTTACGCGTGAAAGATAGCAATGAATTTCGTCCAGGAGGAAGAGGGGTTCCCATCCCAGTTCCAAGGGTATGCTTAATGGTAAAACTAAATAATCCGGTGGTAAGGGCAAGTTTCAACGTTCTGCCCAGACTTGACCCAATTTGTGTAATTGGACTCGAGCTGCTGGATAGAGTTCATTAGAGGTAAACTGGATAAAATTTCTCGGCAATTCTCAATGTTGCCAGAAAAGTCAAAGTTGCTACAAAAATATTAAATTATCCATGATCAGGGAAACGCGTGTTCACGAGAGGTAAAAATTCTCGTTTTAGGTAAATTCGTCTATTGGTGGATCTCAGCTTGACATGAAAGGAGAACATTTGAATTGAAAATAAATTAAATGAACCGAATAAATTAAGAATGTTACAACTGGTACCCCTGGTGGGACACATGTGTTGTTAAAAGCTAGAGAGAGAATTGCGTAAGAATCAACGTAAAAATCAAAATATTTTCCAAGAGAAATTAATTGAGACTCAAATAAGTAAATTGGGGGTTACATAAATCTTGATAAACGAGATATCTCACATGCCAACTACCGTCTTAATACGAAGCAATGGCCAATGCCAATAATACAAAAGACGGCTAATCGGTAAGATAACTTTTAAGCTAAATAATTAAAAATAGAATTAAAAATAAAAATATAATAAAACCTATACTACATAAAAATTATAATCATATAATTCAAAATGAATAAGCAAGACGAAAATGATGAAAGTCTTGAGGAGAATATCTCCAAAAGCATTAAATTATCGAAATCGGTCCTTCAAAAATCTCCTGATAATACGTTAGATTCAAATGTAGATTTAGAGGAATCCGACTGGGAGGATTCAAGACTAAACGACGTAAGTGAGCACCCACACAACCCGCAAGCTCTTGGCGATCCGAACGCTACTAGTTACGAAATCGAAAAAAAAATCTAGAAACTAATACACTAAGTGAAAAGTTGAGAAGGGAAACTGCAACTGTGTCAAGATTCAAGGCTATTGAAACTAAAGACATGGATGATGGCCTAAAAGATTTGTTAATAGACATTCAAAAGGTACAAGAAAGTTTAAATCAAACAATTAGAAATCAGAATAAAATGGTGGGCATCATCCACCAAAATCGGGAATTGACCGTAAAAGCCCAAACAGATCTTGAAAATAAAGTTCACTCACTTGTAGGTACCCTCTCTAAAAAGATCAACACGAAAATTGATGAAAGAAAAGAAAGATGCCTTATAGATGTCGAGAAAAAGGTCGATACTTTAAAACGGGTAGCCGAAGAGATTCAAATAAATCATGGCGATGGCATCGTGGCCAACATGCAGAATCAAAGGCGATTGAAAGAACTCGAAGAAAATCAAAATACGTTAGAGTCAAGGATAGATCGAAATATAGGAGTAATTAATGTACAGCCACCGTGGTTAAAAACTATCCAATACCAAAATTTTCAGGGTCGAGTCGAGAACGACCAATGATGTACTTAAATGATTTAGAAATATATGTTAGAGCGGCGAATATAAGGAAACATGATTTCTTCTTTGTAATCCATACATGTTTGATAGGTGCTGCAAGAGAATGGTGGGAAATGGCCCGGGACAATGTCAGTGACGACATGTTGTCATTACGATATAAATTCATTAACAAATATTGGAACCAAGAAAAAAGGTTTGGGATTGGAAAAAACTTGCAATATGGATATTTTAGGCCCGGGAAAGTCACAAGCTCTCAATATGCGATTAAAATGATTAATCAAGCTAGAGACCTTCTCCCACCACCCTCTGAGTATGAGATCATTATGAGTCTCTCAAGGCACTTTAAGGAAGAAGTTAGGACCGCATTCCGAATTAGGAATATGAAAACGTGCGATGAATTTATTGCATTTTTGGACAGTATTGATCAGGCTGGACCATTGAACAATAGAGAAACAAAATTTCCACGAGATAGCCCGGTATACGAGCAGTTCGACTCGATCGATAAAAAGTTTAATCATCAAGGGGATACTCGCAACAACTATAAAGGCAACCATAGATATCAAGGTCGAGAGAATACGCGCGGATACTATAACCAAAATTTTGGGAGCGACCGTCAGAGGACGAATTTTGAAAATTATAGTCCGTCGTGGAAAGATACGTATAATCAAAATCAAAGTTATCCTGGTCAAGCCAATAATATGGGTAGTTATCAGAACCAAAATGATCAAAATAAGGGGAATTACCGGGACCAGAGCCACAAGCGAGAAAATTTCGAAAATAATTACCATGCCCACCAAAACCTATATAGGCCATATAAGGGAGATAGAAATCGTGAATACCTAGAACGCAGGTATAATAATGAAGAGAATCGAGGACACCAAAATAGGACCCGAGATTCAATACTACCGACGCTGGGCCTCAAAATTTTGAAAATAAAAACGGTCAATGGTCCGACAAACCTGCTTCGCCAGGTTCTAAAAACCATACTGGGGCGATTCCTAAATATTCCAATGGAAAAGTCGGAAACGGCATTTACCGACGCGACCACAATATCTCATCGAGTGTAAGTCCGGAAAATGGACAGGATAATAACCGTAATTCACGAGAAAATGTAAATAGAGCGTATCCAAATAATGGAGGTCCGCGAAATAACACTGTAAATAAAATTGTCCGATGCCTACGCGAAGAGGTAGAAAAGTACGAAACAGCGAGCGGTACAAACAACTCGGGAAATGCTCAAGTCTCGATTTGGTGGAAACAAATTTGTTAGAAGCAAATCCGGGGCACAAAAATGTCAAAAAACCTATCCCACTAGACATGCGAGGCAACCTATTAGAAAATGAAGACAACGAAATAGAAAGGGATTTAGATAAATGTCCAGTACTACAAATGAGCGTACAAAACATAAATACGAAAGCGTTAATAGACACTGGCAGCGAAGTCACGTGCATCTTAGAGTCATTTTTTGAAAACAATAGTAGAAACTTCAAAGAATGTGAAACGCTACCTATAGTAGGGACGTCTATTGCAGGGGCAAGGGGGCCAAGCCCGTAAAATTAAAGCATCAAGTTTATGCGAATTTTAAAATGAGCGATTGGGAAGGAAAATACGTTTTTCTAGTGGTTCCAAAGCTAAATAAAGAGTGCATAATAGGGGTCGACTTGCTAAAAAGACTAAAAAGTAAAATAGATCTCGAAGAAAATACAATTGAAGTAAAAGATAAAGAGAAAACAATTCAAATAAAATTATTGGAGGAAAATCCAAAACGAATCAGGTTAATATTTGACCCGGAAACTTCTCAAAAACAAAAATATTTAAACTGCTTGGGAAAACACTTTAGAGATCAATAACATTGAAAATTATGATGACGCTCGAAATAAATTCGCATTAACTGATACTGAAATTAAAGAAAAAATTGCTCAGTGCACGGTACTGGACATAAATGAAAAAGAGAGATTCTTCAAACTAATTCAACGCTATAAAAATGTATTCTCTAGGAATCCGGGTAAAATTCACGTCTATAAACACGAGTTGGAAATCAACGACGATCGGCCATTTCTAATGAGAACATATCCAGTACCCATGTTTTTAAGGGATAAGGTATAAAAAGAATTAGAAACTCTGTTAGACTTAGGAATTATTGGGCGATACAACAGTGGATACATAAATCCTTTAGTAGTAACGCAAAAAAAAGATGGAAAAATAAGAATGTGTGTAGATGCGCGCAAACTAAACGAACTCATGACCGAGGACTACGAATGTGCAGAGCTCACGGAGGTTCTTTTTCAGAGGTGCTCAGGGACAAAGGTGATGTCTACACTTGACCTAATTAGCAGCTTCTGGCAGGTGCCACTGCACCCAAACTCAATGAAATATACCGCTTTCTTACATGAAGGAAGTGCTATGAATTTTGTGTTACTCCGTTCGGTCTAAAAACAAGCACAGCAGCACTTGTACGCGCTTTAGACATAGTTTTAAGGGGTATAGGCGACTTCGTTATCGCATTCATTGATGACATATTATGCACCTCACAAAACAATTCACAACACTTAGATCATCTGGAAATCCTCTTTCAGCGCCTGCAAGATTTCAACGTAACAGTTAACTTCCAAAAATCGCACTTTTTCCGCCAAGAAGTCAAATTCTTAGGACACATTCTAACCCCTCTAGGAATAAAGCAGGACCCAGAAAAGGTCAAAGTTATACACGCATTTCCAACACCCAGGAACGTTCGCGAACTGAGGGGTTTCCTGGGGTTAATAAATTACTATACGAAATTTACAAATGAGCACGCCGAAGAGATAGTGCCTCTTTTAGATCTGCTGAGAGTGGGAAGCAAGTGGATATGGGACTTGGAAAAGGTAGATGCTTTGAAAAAAATTAAGGGACTATTCTTGAATTTGTAATCCTCGTGTATCCTGATTTGACCAAACCGTTTTATCTGCAAACCGATGCAAGCGATGTCGCACTCGGTGCCGTTCTATACCAGACCGCAGACAACGGAGATCATCTACCAATATCATTCGCGAGCAGAACACTAAAGGGTCAGAATTATCATATTACACCACGGAAAAGGAATTGCTAGCCATCGTGTGGGCACTCATAAAGTTCCGGTCATATGTCCTGGGAGCAAGATTGATCATAAGAACGGATCATAAATCTCTAACATTTTTGAAAACCTGCAAACTAGTCAGTGCCCGACTGACAAGATGGATCATGGCAATCCAAGACTATCGGTTCAAGATAGAATACTGCGAAGGAAAGAAAAACACCGTAGCAGACACCCTCAGCAGAATACCATCACGCTAATCTGAATATCCCTTCGATTTAAATGAAGGTAAAATATTCCTGTATCGTCTGACGAACAGACTTTCTTCTGAGTTGAGAAAGAGACTGAAGGAATTTGAAAAAGAACAGAAAGAGGACAGTGTGCTACAGAAAAAATTCAATTACATTAAAGAAGGAAAGACAAAAAAATGTAAGATAAAAGATAATCTCATCTACCTAGTAACCCAGGGAGGAAAAAAACTCTGTCTTACGAGAGGCATAATAAACAATATCATTGACGAGTGCCACGAACTCTATGGTCATGTGGGTGCTCAAAGGGCGTTTAGGATGCTCAATGAATATTTTTACTACCCTCATTTAGCAAAAGTAATCAGAAGACGATTAGCCAGCTGCGACATATGTCAGAAGAACAAGATTACGAACCAGACTTGCTAAGCTGAAATGAGAAGCTACACCCCAAAGAAGCCAGGGGAAACCTTATCTATTGACTTCTATGGACCGCTACCAGCTTCCAAAGGAGGGTATAAATACATACTGTCCACCATCAACGCTTTCAGCAAATATATAAGATTATATCCAATACGCAGAAGCACAGCCAAAGCAGCGATAGATAAGATCTTCAACGATTACATCCCGAAACTGGGAAAACCAGAGAAAATCGTCACTGACCACGGAACACAATTTACTGGGGAAAAGTGGTTAAATAAATTGCAGGAAGAAAATATTCAAGCTGTATTCTCATCGATTCGACACCCACAAAGTAACATCGTCGAGAGAATCCATCGCCATATGAAAGGAAAATTGAGTTAACGTACAAGAACATAGTGTCGAAGGCAAAGAAAAGATCTTTAAAGTTCAATCAAAAACATACACTCTAAATTTATATCAGTCAAAATTTGACTGATTCAATCAATCATGTTTTGACTGACAAATCAGTCATTTTGACTGGCAAAACAGTCGTTTTGACTGATGAATCAGTCAATATTGGTGACTGATTCAATCAGTCACCCAACATGACTGATTCTCAGTCACTAAAAGTGACTGATTGGTCAGTCATTTTCTAAGTGACAAGTAAGCAGTCATTTTATGTCAGAATAAAGTATGGAGTGGTGTTCGCTATACGAAAATAATTAGAAATTCGTTTTTAGAAATTACTTGAATAATACACTTTTAAAATACTGATATCAATAATTTAATTTTTATTAAATATTAACGATAAGGAATTATTTCTTAATTGAGTATCATTAAATAA
>CAKNWT010272832.1:0-14188 GCA_932066315.1 Andricus coriarius
ATTTTTTCCGTGCAGAAATTGCACACCAATTAAACTTCATACTTATCAAATGAAGTATAAAATTATAATGTGATTTTATGAAAATAAGAAATTTCTTATAATCCATAAAATCACATATCACATTTGTTAAGTAAGAAGTTTAATGGGTATGAATTTTCTATATGTAGAGAAGTGACTATTAAGAACATTTCAATTGAAAATATTTCTATCTTACAAAATATACTAAAAATTTGTTTTAAATTAAAAGTATTAACGTTGTAACATTTTAATGAAAATAATACAATTATTATCCAAACTGTTTTCATTGCTGAAATATTAAGAAAAATCCAGCACTGTGTACTGTTAAAACACGAAACAATACAATAATATCATTGTGAACATTATATTTTTTAAATGTATAGTTTTGGACACTATAAGAAAACATGGCAAATGAATTGGTAAAACACAAAAAATAAATTCAAATTGGCTGCCAATGTGAAAATTTATATTTAGCAATTTTACAGAGCGAACTTATTTGTCGCAAAGTTTTTCAAGCTCAAGGAGACTATTTCCAACATAATAGTTTGCCATTTTTACAACAATATGAAGTCATTGAAAGTGCAATCGCTGTTCCAATTCAAAATCTTACGTCTCTTTGTATATACATAAACGTAGATAATTGTGTGTACATTTGATTACCCATAAACGAAAAAGAGCTTGGATAAAAATATTAGCACTTTAATATCTGGATTCTAGTTTCATTAATATCCTTGCACATTAAAATTGCATTATAATTAATATAAAATTAGAGAATTATCAGTATTAATTATTTTTATATAATTGGTTAGAAAGTAGATAATAATCAATCTCCATGTCATTATTAAATATTTTTAAAAAGTGAATAATTATTATTATTAATTTTCATTAATAATTTTACATTCTGTGACTAATACAGAGAGAAAATAGAGGTTTAAATGAGGACTTGGAAAATTTCACAAAAATTCAATGAGTCTAAAAGAGGATCAAAAGAGTACTAAATAGGACCTAAGAGAACTTAACGAGGATGCCGAAGACTAAAGAGAACCAAACTAGGATATATTAGGCACTATGGAGCATCAACAGAGAACCTATATTTCGACTCGGGCTATCTCTATTATAAACAACTTTTCTAAAGCTTTTGAGACATGCTCATTGTACTCTATAACTCCTTTGTTAAATCAAAATTAGAATACGCGTCTCAAAATTGGTTTCCAATCAACAATAATTTCAATCTTTAATTAAGTCCGTCCAGCAGACGGAATGAATGCAATGGATATTAACCTTTAATAATTACGATTGGGATAACAGGTTCGCATTTCCAGTAAAATTTAATTTTGTACTGATGATGACTGTCGACGAACAGCCGAAACGTTTACTTACTATGAACTGAGAGTCTCTCAGACATGGGTTAAATGAAACTATGACCAGTAATCTACAGTCTTTTTAATTTACATCTTCAAATATAGAAAAGCGGTTCTTTAGATTTTTAGCATTTAGAGAAGATGGCACTTATCCTGAGCCTGGTAGCGATTATAATAAATTATGTGAAAGATGCTTACGAAATTCAGGTTAGACATTTGATTCTATCATTAACGTTCATCTTCAAAGTAATAAGAGGACTACACTTTAACTACACTTTGAAATCCCTCGTATGAATGCTAGGTCTGTTCGACTACTCTATGTAGCTCCGACGAACAATGCAATACTACAAAACTCACGAATGTTCACATTATCTAGGGAATTAAATATGTTCTACGAAGCAGCCATTTTAGATGACGACTTGTTTGAGATATCTTTATACACTATTAAAAAGAAAACGAAATACTATATATTGAGCAAGCGATCAATGGCATTAAGCCACTAAAATAAGACGCAAATGTGTATACATTTACTGTATCATATAACCCTTTAAGTGGTACTTGTAATGTTGGGTTGTCTATTATTAATAAAATAAAGTCAAACTAACAAAAAAAACTAAGAGGAAGAAACGCAAAAAATGTCTAGTTCAGTCCAATCTGGTAGCGTCTAGTACGGTCTAATATCGTCTCATAGCGTCTCGTGGCATAGGGCCTTGGATCTTCTAGGTCCCCTCTTGCACAGCGGACAATCTCTGCGCTGGGTGTCTGGCTGGCTACAACCCTCGGTTAAGGGTTAAAGGCACCAGACCCACATGTGCCCCCTACGTCTGGAACTAAAGCATGGAACGTGGGCCATGTGGTGCCGGTAGGACCCCTCGTTCTGCCAGCGCTGTCGACGATCAGGAAGCGTGTTTGGACATTCGCGATAGCAATCCCGCTCGTATATCTCGTTCCGTCCACACACACCGCAGAAGAGCTTCAACTCCCGGGGACACTCTCTCCAGCGATGGCCCTTCTCACCACAATCGAAACAAGAACTCCGTGGTGGGTTCGTCGCGACCCCATGCATCTGTCCCTGGAAGAGAGACTTCCCGGGAACAGAAGAACCACTCCACCAGGGAGGTCCCTCGGTCCTCGTCGCGTCCCTCCTCCCTGTCACTCCGTCACCATATCTTCTTCCGAAGCGAAGCGAGCATGGGCGTTGCAAGGAATCGTGGTCGATGGTTCCTCCGCAGAGATCGTCCGCTGTGCAAGAGGGAACCTAGGACATCCAAGGGATGATCCTAGACGCCACGAGACGCTACCAGACGACATTAATCCGTACTGAAGTCGGGTTCAAGTGTCGAGGCCCCTTACCTTTTTTGATTGCAGCTCTCAGCGATATGTTAATTTTTGCCCTAAAATTTTTTTCAATAGTTAGAGGGGAAAACGTCCCAAAAAACATGTGTTTTCGGCCTCCTTTTTCAAGGGTCCACTTTGTCCTGTTCCCAGAAGGAGGGCGACATTAGGAAAAATCTGAAAAAATTCACGGGTATTCTTTGCACACTTCTGAATGCAATGCATTTTTAAAAATGCTGAAATATGCAATAGTTTACTTTTTGCGATGATTTTATTCACAAAAACTTTATCTTGCGAACGAATGGAGATACGAAGCCTTTTAACGGCTCCGAGTGTACAGTTTTGTCATGCGATTGCAGTGCAATAATTAAATTGATGATAAAATCATTCGTACGCAAGATATATTTTGAATATTTCTGAGTTTAATCAGTGTGGGCGTGTGACCAGCACAGCGGGACAAGTGTCAGAAAAAAGTACCCTTTACATGACAATAGTAATTCTAGAAGCAAGCCAAATGGCCAAAGCGGATGTGGTTGGACGAAGCAGGGCCGTCTCAACATCTTCAAGATGCATTTACGGAGCGGGTCCTCAGAAAATTGAAACCCAATTGCGAATATTAACCCGGTTAAAAATATTTTCGATATAAAAAATGTGTAATATAAATTTCTTCTAAATCCCGCAATCCTGGATATGTTTTAAACTGACTCCAATTTATTTGTGAAATTCACATTATTTTTTAAAGTTTCAGAAATCATCACAAAGATTCATGGAAGTGTGATTTTTCAAAATGAAAAATTATTAAAAATTTTCCCAAGAATCTTTATGACATTTTTATATTGTTTTGAAACCTTTGAAAATACTTGAAAATTTTATTTCAAATGTAATAAAATCTATATTTTGTTCTACATTGTTTGAAACCTTTTCAAAAGTTAACTTATTTCGAAAATATTTTCAGAACTTGTAATTATATTTTTACATAATTGGAATGTTTCCTGCAAACTGAAAGTAACTGCCTTTAAATTTTTTAGATTATATTTCGAAAATTTTGAAAATATTTTTAAACAATTATTTTAATTTCCCCATGAATCTGCAGAAGATTATCTTATTCTCTTTCAAACTATGAAAATTCTCGAAAAGTTGAGAATTTTTTGAAATATTTCCAAGCTGTAATTAATTTTACCATTTTTTTTTCAGAACTTGTAAATATCTTTTAGAATGATTCAAAGTTTTCCTAAAGTTTGTTAAAAAATCCTGCAAAATAAAAAAGTGCCATTAAATTTTCTAGATTCTTTTTCGACAATTTTTAAAATCGTTTCAGACGTTTAAGTTTTTCATTCTAAACTATACGTGTATTATTCGAAATGAAAAATCATTTCAATTTCAGTAGAAATGTTAAAAAAATCTTTTTATTCTCTTCGAACCGATTGAAAATCTCAAAATCTTGCAAACTTTATTTCGAAATATAAAAAATATATAATTTGCTTACAATGTTTTAGAATGTTTTCAAACTGTAAATAGTTTTTGAATTTTCTTCTGAACTTCTAAATATTTTTTAGAATGATTCGAATTGTTACTAATTTTTTTTAAATCCTGCAAAAAAAGAAAAATGATTTTACCTTTTTTAGATTCATTTTTCCAGATTTTGGAAAATCTTTTCGAATTTTTCAATTTTTTCAATTTTATCTTTTGAAATGCATTAGTCAAAATAATATAGATTTTGTAACATTTGAAATAAATTTTTAAAGTATTTTCAAAGTTTTCAAAACAATAAAAAAATGCCATAAAGATTCTTGGGAAAATTTAAAATAATTTTTCATTTTGAAAAATCACGCTTCCATGAATATTTGTGAAGATTTCTGAAACTTTAAGAAATAATGTGAATTTTACAAAAATTTTGAAGTCAGTTTAAAAGATATCCAAGATTGCAGGAGTTTTAGAAGAAATTTATATTATAAATTTTTTTATATCGAAAATATTTTTAATCAGGTTAATATTTGCAATAGGGTTCCGATTTTCTGCGGACCCACTCCGTAAATGCATCTTGAAGACGTTGAGACGGCCCTGCTTCGTTCAACCATATCTGTTTTGGCCATTTGGTTAGCTTCTGGAATTACTATTGTCATGGAAAGGGTACTTTTTTCTGCCACTTGTCCCGCTGTGCTCGTCACACGCCCACACTGATTAAAGTCAGAAACAATCAAAATTATATCAGCATTATGAAAAATGCATTGCATTCAGAAATGTTTAAAGAATATCTGTGAATTTTTTCAGATTTTTCCTAACGTCGCCCTCCTTCTGGGAACAGGGCAAAGTGGAGCCTTGATAAAGGAGGCCGAAAACCCCTCTTTTTTGGGACGCTTTGCCCTCTAACTATTGAAACAAATTTTTAGGACAAAAATTAACATATCGCTCCATTCGAAAGTTTTTAAGCTTTGCGATGCTTTTTATTAGATATTTCAGCGATTTTTTTTTGTGCGAGCTGTGATAAAAAAAAGTGAGGGGCATCGACATTTGGACCCGATTTTAGATGCTACCACACTGGACTAAACTATACATTTTTGGGCTTTCTTCCTCTTAGTTCTTTTTTTGCTTTCTTCGTATTGCGGAATACTTGGATCTTTTCGTTTCTTTCTTTTGGTTTGCATTGTGATTTGGGTTTCTCTGTATGGTTTGTCGTTCTTGTAGTTTTATGATTTGACTTTGGATACTTTTTTTTTATTTGGGACAATCTCCCGCTGATTATTTTTAGTTTTGTTTCTCTCCCCCTCGAAATTTAATCTTGGCCCGCTTCGGAGGGGTGTAATTATTTTACTTTAAGGTTTTTATTGTTGCCTAGGGCATGTGCGGGGGGGGGGGGGGTGTAGAAGTTGTAATATGGCTGCTCCTCTTCTCCTCGCTGAGACACCTGCGGGACCGTAGTCCGGTCAGAAGCCTTTCAGACTTAAGAATTTCATTTTATTTCTACGTATCGTTTTATACCTTTGGTAATCTCCTTTTTTTACATTTATGTCTAAAAAGGTCAAATTTCCATGGGGCTGACTGAGGAGTTTTAATATAACCTTGAAACATTCTCAACCAGGACGGAGCCTCAGCCTCACTCTAGTCCGCGGAATTAAGTATTCGTTGGGGCAACAAGCTCTACTAGCGCACTGTGGAGCTAAGTCCGGATGAGTTTCCCTCCTTCGAAATCCCCACGATTACAAGATGTTGTGGAATGGTTGCGGTAGCGACATCTACTCAGCATCGAGGAAGCGGACTTCTTGCAAATTTTCGTAAGAGATGGCGTACAGCGGTTGCGCGCCAAATAAATCTGCAATGCAAACGAACAGAACTTGCAAATGGGCTCTTGACGTGAGTAGTTTAGACCGACGATAGAGAAAGGGGAACAGAGAGCTTCACTTCCGGTCGGACATTCGCTTCGTAATGTCGCGTAGCGTAGCAAGCTGCCACTTACTTGTCTGAAAGTTGATTTCGTCGTGTAATTACCGCTGTGCGAACTAATCGAATATCGTCCGTTAATTAAAGCTTCAACATGTTGTCCGTCCTGAGGGCTGCCTTGGAACTACTTCATGATAAGACGGACAAACTTTTTGTAGACGTCTTAGCGTTCGTCATCTCCATGTTGGAGACGCAATAAAATTTCATGTATTTGGTGTTCCGCTCCAGAACGGACTAAAAGTTTAAAATTCATTAACGTCAATGTAATTGCTTAGTAAATTGCAATTGTAAACGTTGATATTGGGGCCCCATCCTGCGCCTCGCTAGCTTCCGAACGTGTACGCCTAGACTCTAGTATTTGAGATTGCTGGTGGCCTAGATCCGGCAAGGATATGCTCTGCCTATCTGCCAATGGCTTAATTTCATTTATATTACTAAATGTTTCATCGTTTGGAATTGATGAACTTAGTGGAATTATACGTATCCCCGGCTGAAAAGGAACTTGATTCGACGTGTCTTAACAAAAAAACTGTCCATTTAGTTTACCCCAAAAACCTTCGTAAGTACCGGATAGCCCTATCTAAAACTACTTCTCGTGTACCCACATTATTTACGAAATGCGCGTTGAGTATACCCCGAATTCAATTGGTGCTAAGAGTTGTTAACCAATCAAAATTCTGTTCGTTCTCCGTTGTGCGTCTTAATCAAGGTAAGTCGGAATTAAAACACGCTGCCAGAATTTCAAGAAGAAAACATTATTGGTTCTATTCTACGTTTATTAATTTCTCTAAAAATAATTCGAATTTAGATCTAACGAATTAAAAAGAAAATTCCCAATTTTGTAAAAGAATCTATTTCAAACAAAAATGTAATTTGATTCAAAGTTCAACTAAAAAAACCAAACACACAAAATACTATGTTCGAATCCCGCACACTGATTCTCACATTAATTTACGGGTACTCGCACTTGCGGTTTGTTATCAAGTAGTGAAATAAAACTCGCAACTCTCTCTGTTCCTTGACTAAACAATCGACTCAACCGAAAACGGTTCTGGATAACATTTATGGCGCTGGGTTACCCATCAGTCCCGAAAAAGCCTGTTTTGTAGGTCTGAAGTCCGCTATCTTGGGTATCGCGTTAATGAGCGAGGTTAAAACCAGATGCTGAGTGCGTTGCTCTCGGGCTGATGATCAAGAGGCAAAATTTGCGGCCTGAGTTTGAAGTTCCGTTCGTTCTCCAGGCAGACACAAGTAGCTACGACCTTAGCGCAGTTCTCACGCAGGTTATTGAAGGTGAGGAACGCGTAATAGCTTTCGCGAATCGTACCTTGACAGACACGGAAGGCAAACAATCAACGACCGAATAAAAATGACTAGCCGTGATTGGGTTAATTCGGGAATTTCGGCACGATTTAGAGGGACTTAATTTTACGTGATTATGGACCACTCTAGTTCAACGTGACTCGACAATTTACATAACACCATCAGTCGTCTGGCTCGCTGGTCGCTTGATCTCCGGGAGTATCGGTTTAATAGTTCATCAAAAGATGCGCTGCATTATGTACCCGATGCGGTCTCTCGCTTGTACGAAGACGCTGCTACTGTCTCGGCTTGTGCAGCCGAGGAAGTAGAGGTTTCATGGTACTGCCAACGAATGGAAGATGTGCGGAAGTACCCAATGAAGTACTGCGGCTAGAAAATCGTGGATGACCGTCTGTACATCTTTAGACCAAACCCACTGATGGTATTCACCATTCCAAGAGTACATGATACCATCCCCAGACTAATCAAAGAGAGCGTATGAGTTTGGTCCTGAAACCCATGATCCGAGCATTTGTAGATAAGGATCAACGTGACTGGGATGTCCACCTACATGAATTTAGTTTTGCGTATAATTCTGCAGTTAATAATACGACCAAAGTTAGTCCGGCGTATCTCAATTTCGGCAGGGAACTACGGCCGAAAATAAGTTTCCGGCTAGAGGAGGAGGGCGCTATGGAGACCCTCGAACCTAACCGTGAACGATGGGTTCAGCGAATGAAGCGTTTGCGGTAGTTTGCGACTGAGTTCTCAAGCGTTGGGTAAATCTGTCTTCTAAGGAGAAAGTTATTATGGTCAAACTTTGAAAGCGATTTTACGGACGTTTCACTTGAAAACCTTAAACCGGACCACAAACCAAGGGGGTAGTTATATTAAAGTTGGAATGATGCGTGCAGCACTTCTTTGATTCAGCCTGCGCTTGTTGAATTGCATTAAGATTAGCACGTCTTAATTTCTATTTAGGATCAAGAACTATCCTCAAGGTCTAGCTCGGAATCCCTGGATCGTGGCGAGGAGCAGAAGCTGACAGCTGTGGAGCGTCTCCATCTGGCCGTACAGAAGACGAGCGGCGGTAGGCCAGATACCCAACGCAAAGATTGTTCACTGTGCTAGAGGGGACCTCGGAGATCCAAGGCCCGATACTAGACCCACGAGACGCTATGAGACGACACTAGACTGTAATAGACGTTAAAAGACGCTAATAAAATGGACTTTTTTTTGGTTTGCACTGTGTTTTGGATTTCTTTTACGGTTTGCGTTCTTGTAGTTTTATAGTTTGACTTTGGATACGTTCTTTTATTTGGCAGAATCTCCCACTGACTCTTTTTCTTTCTTTCCCCCTAAGAATTTGATTTTGGCTCACTTTGGAGCGGTGCAATTATTTTGCTATTATATATATTTTTTTTTGCTTGGGACAAGATATCACCGATAATGGCCGTCTTCCTTTGAAAGACTCACCGGGTACAGTCCCCTCGTGCATCTGCTAGGAGGGGGAGTTGTTAGGTGGCAGTTTTTATTGTATATTACATGATTTTTGTTTGGTTTATTTATTTGTAAGCACCTCCTCTTCTCCTCCAGAGACCTACGCGGGAGTGCAGTCCGATCAGAAGCCTTTTAGGATTAAGAATTTCATTTTATTTCTACGTATCGTTTCATAATTTTGCAATCTCTTTTCTTTTTTAATTCAAGTCTAAAAAGGTCAAATTCCCATGGGGCTGAACAAGGAGTTTCAATATAGACTGATTCTTTAGGGTTCTTTTTGCATTTTTTACTTCCGGTGAACGAGAGGGAAAGTATTATGGAAGTTCAAGACACTGAAATGTTCTCAACCAGGACGGAGCCTCAGCCTCACTCTAGTCCACGGAATCGGATATTCGTGGAAGCAACAAGCTGTTACGCACCATGAGCGTATTGCGGATGAGATTCCCTCCTTCGAAATCCCCACGATTACAAGATGCCGTGGAATGGAGGTGGCGGCGAGAACTATTCAGCTTCTAGGAGGTAGGCTTCCCGCAAATTTTCTCCGGCTCTAGTCTACAGCGGTTACGCGTCAAATAAATCTGTATTGCAAATACGCATAAATTGCAAATTGTCTATAGACGCAAGTAGCTGGGTCAAACGATCGCTTCGTAAAGTCGTGTAGCGTGTCAAGCTGCCACGTGCAATATAAAATTGTTTTCTGCTTAACTTGACGATGTGCGGTCTTATCGACTACTTGTTGTTCATCCTGAGGGCTGCCTGAGAACTACGATATGGTAAGAAGGGAAAACTTTTTGTAGAAGTCTTTGCGTTCGTGGTCGCCATGTTCGATACGCGATAAAATTTAGATTTATTTGGTGTTCCGCTCCAGAAATAACTATAACTGTAAAGTTCATTAACGTCAATGTAATTTTTTTAGATATCAGTGATTTGTTTTTGTGAATGAGAATTGTTATTTTTCTTTTGTAAATTGAATATCGTTATTTTTCTTTGCTTAATCGCTTTGCGCAGCTCCCTTGTAAATTGACCATTCTTTTCGCAAATAAGCATTCTTGTTCTCATACTTTAGCCTTTTGTTGCAATCCCATTAGGAAAGATTTGTATTTTACTTAGACTTAAAATTGTTCCTGCAGATATTTATGTATGTGGTTAATTGATAAGTAAATGCACACATTTTTGTTTTATTGATTTTATTACGAAAATCCCTCCATTTTTGTGCATGAATAAGATTTGCAGTTTACCCACGCCACTATGCTAAAATAATGAGCAACGCGAGAACCGGAAGTTCGAAATATTTAAGGGGGGAATATTTAGGCGTCATCATCATTTCTCTCTTCTTTGAATCAAGCTTCCTGGTCGATCCTGAAAGGAGCCACGAAACTCTGTTTTAATAATAAATCAAATGAATTAAATGTTTTTCACAAGGACAAACGCGATGTATGGTCAAATTTGTGACCATAACTTTTTTCTACTTATCTTTAGTCAGTGAAGAAAGTTACAATAAATGGAGTTTTATTTTTAGACTGTGTTAGTTACTCATGAACCCTTCTGCAACGTATTCGTATACTATTATTTCGGCACTTTCTAGATCCAGTTGACGTTTTGAAGTACAAATTTGCACATTTGTTTCTTCAAGCGGGATTTTTTTATTAGCAGTGCAATACTGTTTATAAGTGCAATATTACTAACAATTCAAACGAATGGCTTACCGCTCAGGTATAAAGCTCGTCGGCGCAGGAGATTTGGGACGCTAACTTTAGTCACACCGGCTTGGTGCTTACTGTACAGTGTACAGCAGAATCTCACGCATTAGCACTAAACTTTAACTGAATGAGCGATGGTCTTGAGGGCTAAGGCATGCACTTTAGACCCGCTCCGTCTGCTTGCGAGTTCGTTTCCCGCCGCGCAGTCGCAGAGAAAAATGGTTTTTCAAGTACTTGGAGCCGTTGTTCTTGGTAGTTCGGAACCCACCTTAAACTGTAGGTCCCCCATCACCGAGTAAGTATGTGGTGGGGTATGTAAGGAATAGGGTAGAAGAACAAGAAAAATGTAAACCCTTAGGATACTCATTAGAATTTACAATATCTTTAATAGTTTGAAGTATTTACGTACTTTATAACAGAAAATTAAATTTTTCTTCTTTAGACACTTCATCTTCTTCTTGGCTTATGATCTATTATTCAAAAAGCCATATCTTATCCAATAAGTATCGATAAAAATAAAGAATTCCTTTTTAAATTAATGCAAGAGACTACAAGATGTCTAAACTGATAGCCCAATATAGGTGAATGAAGTCGTCAAATTCTATTGGCCTCACAGCCATGTATCCTCTAGAATAGATATATTAAATATCTGACATAATGACAAACGCGTGATTTCACAGGGAGCGGGTGCTATTCCAGAAAATTGCACTTGCTCCCGGCGAAATCGTGGTAACGTGTCAACTCTACCTACGTCTCGTGACTGTGAGATAGGTGATTACAGTCTACGATAGACTCAATACGACGATCCAGCAAGTCTCTTGCACCTTAAGGATACGGAGAGACCTAAGGACGACCGCCTTCTGCATTTTCACTGCAAGTGTCTTAGCCTTTCTTTGACCAGCAGGGATGCTTTTCAGGCTATTAACCAGAGAAAGCTTGGCACCTCCAATGTTTTTGTCGGCTGGTACCGAAAATTCGATAACAAACATGGTTCGTTTCTCGAAGTCAAGGTGAACTATGTCAGGCCTCGAGTGCGCAACAGAAACAATTGTCAAGAATATGAAGTTCCAGTATATGCGGCACTTTTCATTTTCGACCATTGACTCTATTTCCATCGGAGCGTTTGGCGACGCAGTAACAAGGCTACTGCAGCATTGTGCCTTTAGATGTACGCCGTTCCCGCATGAGTGGGACAGCTAGACAGTATGTGTCCTAGATGCTCGGGGTGTGGATGACACGCTCTGCAGCTATCATTGGGAATCCCTTCGTTTAAAATCTGGCGACTGTATGCTTAAAGGTAATCACACCGTCTGGACTTGCTAAAATTAAGCCGTCCGTGCCCCACAGCAATCCGGGTACTCGAAATGGATAAGGCTTGATGCATTTTGCTCACCAGGTGCCATTTTGGAAAATTGCACACACACACGCACACACACACAGTTAAGTCCTCTTGGTTGAATTCTTGACAGTCCACAAATTATCTACTGAGTATCAAAGAGTCCATCTGACATCGATTGGAGCTCGTCGTTTTGGCAGATCCAGCGGAGGCAGCCCATCCATCCGTATCCACATTGGGAGGGGAAGGAGGGACCGCCCTCTTAGGACAGTACCAGACCCAGAGAAAAAAAAATATAAATATAAGCTCCGAGAAAAATAGACCCAGATCGCTAATCATGTCAGCTGTGGGATTAGTCATTAGTTACTCAATATCAACCAGTTCAGAGGGCAGACCCGAATTGATTCGGTTGTGAAAAACGTATAAACCCGATAGAAGAGGACATTGATGTAACACATGCTGCAGATCCCTGAGCTCAATGCCACAGTAATGATATTCACGTGACGTCTCTCAATTCTTTGAAACTATGGCACTGAGTGAGTCAGAGAAAATAACCACGTCTTTCCGATGCCCCTCGGCTGAGTGTTTGAGGACGTAGAAAGTGCCATAAAACTCCGCAAAAGATGAAATTTTAGAGAGCAGATCAATCTACTCCTGATCAATGCCTCCGACAGGACAACATTAAAAGTGCCCTTAAGTCCTGGACGAAGATCAGCGTCGATCTTCTCTTCTTAAATTCCGCCAGCACATCCGTGACAACTGAGGCGACGAAGTCGATAAAGGATCTCTTCTTTCTATAGCCGAACTGAAAATCTGGAATCCCGTCGTTATATTATGCCAGAAAGTATAAACGTCTCTGAGTTAGTCTCTCAAAGAGTTTCCAGAAGGTACAGGTGAGGGAGATCAAACGAAATCCCTTAGCACCGGGCTTAAGAATAAAATGCACCAGCGTGTTCCTCCATGACTCGGGATAGGATGATTTTAAGTACATGGCATTGAAGAGGTCGTTAACGAAATGCAGAGCCGTGTCAGAGAGACTACTGATGACCTCCTAAGTGAACCCTACCAAACTCTGGACCGACTTTGCCTTGCTTGATTTGAGAACAGTGGAGAACTCAGTCGAAGAGAAAGTCCGATTCATAGAGTCCTCCTCGTCCGAGTCTCGGATATGTTGGAATTCAATCAGAGGGACTTCGGATCAGACCAGCTCTTTATGTAGGCCCCTGATGGCTGGTGAGACCGGGTCAGTAATCATGCCAGTGTGGGAGAAACTCGAACGGGAGGCTAAGACTTCACAGTCCGCCAGATCTTTTCCATCCCTCGCGACAGGTCCAGCAACTCACAAAAAGTGCGAAAGAATTAATACTTCACTACCATAAGGCACTTTTTGACCCCTGCCGCACGCTTTCTGGCCTGCGCCGCACCGCAATCCTTATTCTACCAGAGTAGCTTCCAATCTCTCCTACCACCACGAGAAGAAGCCTGATATGCACCGTACACCTCCAGGGACTCAAATATAGCATTAACAAAAGAGTAATATACCTTGCTACGTGGGTCACCTCTGACGAGATCATCCCTGAGAACAAAAGCAAGAGCCTACATCTGTCGAAGGAACATGGACCAATCAAGCGACTTCACGTTGAAGCGGTTAGAAATTGACCTAGAAGGGCTAGGAGACGCATCAAACCTGGCAAAAACTGGGAAGTGATTAGACAGAAAATGATCATCCCTCACTCTAACAGATCAGAATGAGACGAGAGCAGAGGAGCAGAAGATCAAATCAAGATTATTGTACAAGGAGCCCGGGAATGCGTTCATAATATCTTTAAGAATGCAACTTTTTTTTGTATATTACATCATACAAAATTGAATTTTTCATCTTTAGGCACATTTACAGCAAAATCTATTAATCCAATTAACGTAAAATATTAAATATCGATGCGAAGTATTATTCTCTAGTTCTATTTTTCAGAAATTTATAATATATTTAATAGTTTTAAAATCTTGTATATATTTGAAAAATTGATAAATTATAATATTACTTGAATTCATAACTTTATTCAATTGTGCAAATAACGTTGTAATTGGTCAAGTTTTTGCATCGTAAAGGTTTTTGTGGGATTTCTTTTTGTTTAACGAACAAAAACTAAAAAAGAAAGAAACCCGCACCCAACTTTGGGGAAACTGGTCCGGGTAAA
>CAKNWT010272832.1:16761-27322 GCA_932066315.1 Andricus coriarius
GGGTACAGTCTTCGCAGCTCCCTTTTAAGGTCTTGATACCTCTTCTCCTTTTCTTTTTCCTTGGCAGTGATGTTGTATTCTGACGGGACCGAGAATCCGATCACGAATATAGCTCGTTTCTCGAAATCTTGGAGAACAATGTCAGGCCTCGAGTGTGCAACGGAGACTGCTGTCCGAAAATCGTAGTTTCAGAAAATTTGGCACTTCTCGTTTTGTACAATTCCATAGACAAAAAAATATAAATATAAAAACAAAGGTTTTAAACAATTACCTGTAAAAAATTACGGAGTAAAACGTGTAAAAAACTAGTTATTTTCTTGGAGTATAACATGTAAGACGATGAGTCAATATTCATTTCAATGTCAATTTCTATGTCAAAAAAATTTTTTAGAATGAAAACATGAAGACCACTTTTTTAGAAGCCCCAAAATTTAAGGGGACTTCAATCCAAATCAACTACATTTTTGACAGTATTAAGTTCTTAAAAGTCAACTATGATAACAGTATAGGACGTAGAAACACAAGGAATGACAAGCAAATTTATCTAAAGCTGAATATACAACCATCGACAACCTTAAGGTATGTAATTAGAGAACTAAATTGAGGAAAGCGCCAAGTGTGGGAATTTTGAATCATTGAAATGTAATAGACTTCCAGCAAATCAACGTATAATACTTTGGTAAATTTTATTTACATTCAAAATGTCAGTCTGCAGATTTATAGAAACTCTGTGATACTTGTTAATAAAAATAGACTCAATAATTTTTCTTTTATGAGTATTTTTTTCTTTAGCCAAAATTTTAATATTATTAATGTTGAAATCAAAATAATGATCAAATTTTCAAGCGTGTTGTGATAATCCTGTATTGAAATTACCAACCGTACAATTCCTTTTATGTTCACAGACTCTCGTTCTTAACCTTCAACCGGTTTCACCGAAATAACTTTATCACAACATTTACAATTAATACGATACACGATTCCAGATAAATTTTCAAAGCTATCTCTACCCTCCTTACTTAAAAAATATCGATCAAGTGTGTAATTATTTTTAAAATAAACATTAATACTAAATTTTCTTAGAGAACTTCTGAAGCATTCAGAGAGACCTTGAACATAAGGTAAAGTAAGTTTATAATCAAAACTACTATAAGTATCAAGCCATTTATTTTTTTTACTGGATGTATTATAAATTTCGTGAATTTAATTTTAATTCTCGCATGCTTAAAAAATACACACAATAGTGCTGAAACGTACGTAGCATGGATTTTTGATTATTTTTATAAAACAAAATGACAACTTAGTGAATGTTTTTTTTTTTTAAATAGACCGTAAGACCTAAGGAAATTTATCCAAATATATTAATATTGACGGTCTAAGGAAAGGATTAGATTTGTTCTCACAAATCTGTTATTGAACCTTGAGGTGGCAATGAACCCCTTCCTCACTATTGAATACTGATACTATTGACTTGCATTATTATATTTCTTTTCTTTATGTTATTTATCGAACGTTTGATTATGTCGAATAGTCGATAGATTGCAAAATGAAAAAAAAATGTTATTTGTTTATTACAAATGTCTACTCAACAAGTTAAAGCTGCTGACCATCAAGCAGCACATTTTTTGACAAAATATGGGAACTATCTGACTCTAGGAGAAGTCTAAAGCGGAGGGATAGGTGCGTCAGACAAAACGAACAGTTTTTCTCTGACCCATCTCGACTCTTCCAAGATCCTCCAATTACTGTCGACCATTCGCCCAAACCAGAGCAGGTCTAAGCATTTTGAAGAGAAGTCTACGAAGTCCAGCATCCACTGGACACCCATCACTACCGAGGAGGTGAAAAAAAGTATTAAGAGGCATGAAGAACTATTCCGCTCCGGGTCCAAATGATATCAAGACCTTCTGGTGGAAGAAGTTTCCTTCAACCCACCATCATCTGGCCCGCATTTTCTCCTCATATCTAAAGTCGGAAGAGCTTGTTTCGGAGTGGTTGGTGGAAGGGCGCACAGTGCTCCTGCCAAAGATAGGCAACTTAGCTGACCCTAACAATTACAGGCCAATCAATTGTCTGAACACACTGTATAAGATCTTCACAGCTGTCCTAAATGATAGGATTGTTCGGGCAATCGGACCTGTGTGGCGAGAGATGTACTAAGAACGCGGCTCAAAGAAAGGCGTAGGAGGATGTCGGAAGCACCTGCTCATCAATAAATGTGTCAGCAAAAACGCAACATCATACCAGCGCTACCTATCGATGGCCTGGATTGATTACGGGAAAGCTTTCGATTCAACCTCCCACAGACTTATCATCTATCTGTTATAAAGCTTAAAGGTTAATCCACACATCGTGAGGTGCATAGAGAGATTGAGGCTAATTTGGAAAACAAGATTTAGTATCTTATCTGGAAAACATGGAGTGACAACTAACAACTTCCCTTTCAGACAGGTGTCTTTCAGGGCGACACCATGAGCTTCTCCTCTTTTGCCTCACATTATTGCCACTATCTCTCGCAATTCGCCATTCCGAAGGGTACTTCTGCGGTAAACGTGGAATTCGAAAGCATAAGGTCACTGATGTATTTCACATGGATGATCTGAAGATCTATGCTAAATATATAGAGCAACTAATTCTAGCTCTAGAGATTGTCGAGAAATACACTGGAATTGAGTTTGGGTTAGAAAAATGTGGCAAGGTTTATTTGAAGCGCGGAAAACTTAATGGAATCCCTGAAGACCCTGGGCTCGTCGACAGAAGCGCTATACGATACCTTGGCCTCGGAGAGACCTATACATACCTGGGCGTGCCACAGAGCCGCATTCGGGATGTAACATCTATAAAGGATACTCTCCGAAGCAGACACAAATGTCTCATCCAACGGATTTGGTCTTCCGAACTGTCGGCGAGGAACGAAGTATCTGTTACGAACATGCTTGCCGTCCCGATAGTATTCTATTCATTTGGAGTGGTTCCATGGACAAAGGACGAGCTCAGATCCCTCGATATCGGGTCACGAATGGTCTCATGACCATTCGTGACCCATGATCTGAATAAAAGCATGCACGTTATGCCTTCTGTTCCGCGACTTTACATCTCACGCCGTCAAGGTGGTCGCGGAATACTGAATCTTGAATTTCTTCAGAACAGGATTATTCTGGGTACAGCACATATAGTCGAAAATGGACGAGACCCTCTTCCTAAAATGGTCAGGAAGCCGAAACACTTGGCCTTGACTTCAATATCAGGGGTGAGCAAAATGCATCAAATCTTATCCATCTCGAGTACTCACTCCTGAAGGCCCCGATTCAAGAGCTCAAGGTTCCTCGACAAGAAGATGCACGGCATCTTCCACAGAAATGTGAAGGGTCAGTCGATGTCGTATGAGCTAACGTTTGCTTTCCTTAAATCACCCGGATTGAAATCGGGCACCGAGGGTTTCATTTTGGCGTGTCAAGCCGGTGTTATTTCCACTTTAGCATACCTTCACCACATTTTGAGCAAAAACATTCCCGATGATAGCTGCAGAGTGTGTCATGTACACCCTGAGCATCTAGCACACATACTATCTAGTTGTCAATCTCATGAGGGAACGACCTACATCCAAAGGCACAATGCGTCACTAAGAGTGATTTATTACCATCTTTGTCACTTTAACGGCATTAGCCCTAATACTACTCCGCCAAACGCTCCTAGGGAAATAGAGTCAAATGTTGAAAATGAGGAATGCTGCATACACTGGAACTTTATACTCTCGGCAAATGTTTCTGTTGCGTACTCGAGGGGGGTCTACAGCGTTTTTACGGATGCTTATATGGGGATGGGGGGAAGGGGTTGAAATTACCTAGAAATGCTTACGTAATGTTTGGCGACTCCTTATAACATCTGCTAATACGAAATGTCTAGAGGTTAGCTCATCAAAGTTTTGCACCGTGGAAGCGACCTCTATGCTAAAAAGACTGGCAGTCCAGAATTCCTACTTTTAAAACAGGGGAGTGAACTGTCATTCACAAAAAGAGTAGATGGCAAGAACACTAAGTTGGTACTGTGTGCTGAGGACTAACGAAGAGATGGCATTTTTGTTGAAACAGAGGAACAAATAGCTTTTGTTCTGACTCAAAAACCTTTACGCTACAACGCAGACGATTACACGCTCTTGAATTTATCTTCAGAGAAGGCCTTGAATATCAGGGCCGAAACCATAGAGGAATTACAAATGCAATAGAGAAAAAAAAAGTCATCTAAGGCGAGCACCCCAAAACGTCAGATCAACATGAAGTGGATAGTGAGGCATTCAATATTTGGCTGAAAAAGGACATCTTGTTTCCAGAAACGGAAGGATTCGTCATTGCGATTCAGGACAGGGTTGCCAGGACTAGAAATTATCGCAAAAACGTGTTACATCAAGACGTGGTTGACCAGTGCCGATGATTTGGAGATAACAACGAATCTATCGAGCACATTATTAATGGTTGTCGCGTAATGGCACAGAGAGAATGTACGCACAGGTATAATGATACAGAGAGAATTATATATCAATAACTTACCCTGAACCTAGGACTCTTAAGAGAATGGATGCCTTTCTATAGACACATTCTAGTGTCCGTCTTAGAAAACAAAGATTACATCTTATATTGGGATGTTACTATCCACACGGATCATTACATCCGAGCCAATCGACCCGACATCATCAAGTCGTTTTTATTAAACACTTGTCGCATTGTAAGAAACTACCTAGACCATCAGGAAGCAAACGAATAAAAAACTATTGAGTGACAGCGGTAAAAGACGAACTTCAAACTAGATCATGCTCCTAATTCTGTACCTATAAAATCATTGCAAAAGATTTCAAACATCATATTAAGTTAATTTATAACATCCTTATCTCATCAGGCACTTGACCTAGTCATGGGTGATGATGAAAAATCGATTCTCCCGAGAAAAAGTTTGAAAGAAAAATAAAATAAAATCCGGAATACCTACACTCGTTTATAAAATACAACATTTTGAAAAAAATATATCAATTTTTAAGAATTCGCAGGTAATCTTCGAATGATTATAACAAATAAGAAAAATGTTAATGAAAGTATAAAATAAGTGTTCCTTTATGTTCACTCTAAAATTATATATCCAAATGTACTATCCACACACACACTGGCGCGGCAACGTACACACACTTATCAAGGGGCCCGCTGTCACATCCTCTCTAGTCGGCGATCGGGCATTGATTATCCCCACTATCGCATGTTCGCACGAAACAATGACATCCCAGGGTCGGGGGGTGCGCAGGTACAGTCAGGTACACACACTGTATCTCTACCATATTTTATCAATTTGATTAATTATTAGCAAATGGGCAATTCTTCATTTCGCCGTTACATTTCACAATTTGTTAATTCTTCGTTACATTAATGACGACACTAAACTAGAGTTAATACTGGTTAATAGTAGTTAATGGTTGATAATCGACTTGTCCTTCGATTTCCATTTCTTCATTATCTTTTTGTTCCTTATCCCTATCTCTTACTTCGGAATCATCTACTCTAGTGTCTATGTCTCCAAGATTAAGAATTTTGTCCCTGAATTGCACTCTAAAGAAGCTCTCCGATGGTATCTTTCCGGTAATGATATGTGGTGTACTATTGTACATAATTAGATACTCTAGCATACTTCCCTTCAAATTGTTTCCTTCAATTTGACTGTTTCGTAACCGCTTCAGTATGTCCCAATTTTTCTTTCTACTTCGCCGTTTGCTGAGGGCAAAAGGCAGTTGTGTGGAAGAGTGAAATTCTACAGTCGTTACAAAAGGATCTAAATTCCTCGTGTTAACAAAGTGTTTGCTATTATTTGCGGTAAATAACCCAGACGACGGAATATTTCTTGTAGTATTTTTATTACTGCAGCACTAGTGATAACATAACAAATTTTGACTTCTTTATATCTTCTGTAATAATCTACTGTGACGAAGATATATTCGTTGCTGGGTAATGGACCTAAGAGATTTATTTCCCCGGCTATCCAAGGTGCCATTGGTAGTTCATGCATTTTTAGGGGGCTTGGTGAATAAAGTGCAGATATAAGGGTGCAACTATTGCACGGTTCAGATTCCAGAGATTCCAAGGTGGTCTTGCTGGAACGGGTGGTATGTTCGCTGGAGGATGTTCCTCTTCTTCATAAAGAGCTTCATATACCTTTTTGCGTATAAAGGATACCTGATCTGTTAAATACTGAGGCGTTGTATGAGAATATTCCGGGTGCATATTGACCCAATGTTCATGTAGCCTCTGCATGTATACTCTTTGCGGCGGTCAACAGGTAATGATGTCCCTCCTGAGTTGGTCCTTCCATTTAGAACGATGTTCTCGGATTTTTCTGGCGCCATTACCTGGTCGTCGCCTCGGTTCGGTCCTATTTCTATTCACAAATGAACCATGGCCTCCATCCGAGATAGGTCTATATTGGGTGGCACTGCGCGATACTGGTGACGTAACCGCATATTTCGTTGCATTGGGGAGTTAGTCCAATACAACGTGGCTGAGTGCAAGAGCCGGAGCTCTCGGGCGATGGGGTCGCCATAACCCTACGACAAATATTCCTGCTGAATACAGGAATTCTTTTTTTAATAAAGGAAAAACTACTTTTTTGGATTCGGCTAGTTAAAATTGATTTTTAGAAACATGAACATTTTGTTTTCTGAACCTTATTTAGTTTAAATTATATTCACAAGACATGATTGTATTTTGTTTACACACAATTCTTATGTTTGATAAAAATAAATCTTAATCTAGCCGAATCCAAACGATTAATTTTTCTTTAATTAAAAACTAATTCCTTTATTCAGCAGGAATTTTTTTTCATAGTTTTCAATGTTAGATTCTTGCTTTCTACCTGTAACAGCACAACAAAATCTGCAATTTTTTAACCCATAGAATAAATTTCAAACATTAAAAAAGTTTTTAAGTTTTAAAAACTTCCCGGCACCGCTAAAACTTTCGTTTGATTTGAAAAATTCCACAGAGTTTCATTCATATCAAGAAAAAAATGTGTGTGGCAGTGGGGCAACACGGCAGAAGTGAAACTTTACGTGCGCTTGGCGTCATATAGAGTACACTAATACATTGAGGACGTTAATGAGTGCAAAGGAGCTTGAATAGTGGTGGAGTAGTGGGGAGATCTCACAATAAGAAAGTGCAGTGAGATTATTGTTTTGAGATGTTGTAGGTTCCAGAAGCTACGCTGATGGTTCCTTAAAGCAACCAATCCCGACGCAACCGGAACGTGTACGTTATCCACTCCTGCTCCTTCTGTCCTAGAAGGTAAGCAAGAGCGGGAAATTTACGGAAGAGACTAAGTACAACATTGTTCCTTGGAGTCTGGCCCCAAGCTGCGGGTGACCTTACAGAGCAGACGGCAAGTTAGAGATGAAACTTTCACCTCTGGATACCTTTTTAGAGCTGCCAATCTTTGTAGAATGTTATGAAGAATAGTGTTGACGGATCAGATGAAGTGATCCCAGAAAAACAGCCTTTTGCATCCGGCTCGCGATGCACTGAGCCTGACGGTGGGAAGCCGGAATCTTGTTGAGTTGACTAGGAAGTAAAACTTTCATACCTGCAAGGCAGTCGATTATGAGAACTACAAGATTTTGTGGCCTTGGTACGATCTTACACTCGTCATTCTCCACAACGGACTAAGTTCCCCCTTGGCGTATGACGAGACTGGCAATAGATCAACACCATAGAAGTGCCGAGGATGGTAATATAACACTTTTAGAGCCGCATTGTTGCTCTGTATGTATCCATAGCATGCATACTTTGAGCATACAATGAGAACATGTCCAAGTTTTTCTGGCTCTTGCTTGCACGCTCGGCAGTTGGTATCGCCTACAGGTACTTTCATTACGCGCTCGCGGTAAACTAAAGTGTTTACAACGCCGTGTTGACAGGCAAAAAGAAATCCCTCAGTCTCCGATATCAATCCAGCAGACTTGAGAAACATGTTGGACAGAACCATCGATAGCTTTTCTCTATGTATAATGCCGTAGAATTTACCATGAAGGGACTTGTCAGTAAGTTCTCTTAGTAGAAGAGAATGCTCTGCTTCCTGTACATTGACGACTTCATGTTGATGTACGAGTCGCATAAGAGAACCTGTGCTTTTTAAAACTGAGCAGGCTATAGACAGAAACGTCCTTCTATGAAGACACTCCAAGGTTAGCAAGCCTCTACCCCCTTTATCTCGTGGCAGATATATTCAATTTTCAGCATATTGCGTGTGCTTCAGTCAAGTTCATTCAACTCATTGACGTTCCATTTTACTGCACCAAACGTGTAGAGCAGTATAGGAACGGCCAGCATATTGGTCACCTAGACCTTATTCTTCTCAGAAAATTCGGAAACCCAAATTTTTCTGAGAATTTGGCGATACCTTTTTGCGAGGGCCGTTTTCAACACACGCACATCTTGGGTTTCCGCTTATGGTATTTTAAGATATGTATATGATTCTCCATCACTAAGATGTTGAATGATATATACGCCTATCAGTTAAACATCCTGATCGTGACGTGATGATGTAGTTTCTAGTCTTCCTTGGTGTAGGTGGACGGAGGCACACTTGCCCAGTCCAAAGCTCATGTCAATCGCTTTAGATTACCTACTTACGCCGCCACAAGGATGATAATGTCCTCTTTTGAAGAAGCAAAAAGTTAAAGTCGTCCATGTATAAAAGGTGTTTGACCTTCTATTATCTTCTGTTCGGCGGGCCACGTAGGTATGCAGAGCTTATGCCTCGAAGCACAATAGATAGAGGCAAGAGGGAGATGCAGAAAAGTATCGGACATAGAGAGTCTCCTTGGAAGACCCCCCTCTTATATGTGATATAACTTGAAGTCACTTGTCTTTTTTCAGATGTTATGACAAATCTTGTCCGCCACAAGAGCATAAGCTCTTTTATGCATATGAATATTTTTGGATGCACCTCCAGGCAATCAAGGAGCTTAATAAGTAGCACATGGTTCGTGTTATCGAATGCCTTACGGTAGTCAATCCAACCCATGGACAGATTGCGTCGATACCTAATCGAATCCTAGATAATACACCTGCCTATTAACAGGTTCTCCCTGCAACCTGCCAGCCCTCTCTTGCATCCACGTTGTTCAACTGTTGCACTTTATACCAACTCGATAGATTTTAATATCATCTCTTTGAGGATGCCACTAAATAGCTTGTAGCTCGTGTTTAAACAAGCTATGGGCCTGTAGTTCTTTGGACTTGACGAATCTGTGGTCTTAGGGATCAGTACCGTGCATCCTTTAACTAGCCACTGCGGGACGGGCTGTTTTTAGTTTGAGAAAGTAGTGAATATACGAGCTAGATATTGGTGCGTAGAAGTGAACTTCTTCCACCAAAATTTGTTGATTTTATCTAGCACTGGCGCTGCAAAGTTCTTATTTCTAGCGATAACTTTCTTTACTTCTTCAGCATTAATTAGTGGACACTCTTCCTCTGGACCTTGTAACCTTTACCTTTGGAAAAGTTACGAAAGAGTGATATATCTGAAGCGTCTTCATTCAACTGATAAGTATCTCCATATACTTGCTCCCAGAAGACTTGAATCTCTTCTCGACTAAGCGGATTTTAAACGGCACTTTACGTTTTATTGAACAGACGGGAAGGATGAGTAGAAAAGGTGGAAGTTTCCTGAAACCACTTTACTCGCCGTTCAAGGCGCTATTTCGCTGTTGAAAGAGATCTAATTTTTTGCGTTCGGTGTTGCTTGATGGTCAACAGTTTACACTTGTTCGGGGTGTGATTTTCTTTCCTTAAGTTTCGAGTAAATGCCATAACTTTTGGAGTGAATTTTTTATTTGATGTTATGTGGCTAATCGCGCACTGAACATATGAGGCTTGCCGTCTCGCTGTTTGAATTTTAAACTGAAGCTATGCAATACGCTCGCGAGTCTTACTCAGGCGTACTGAAGTATCGTTACTTCTATTGTCGCTGAGTAGGGAGAATGCCTTATCGTAAACTACATAGTTCACATTCCAGAGATTAACATCTTTGGGGTGCAAATCGGGGAGAGCAATATTAGCTGCAGCTAATTTGTCCATCCTGAGAACCAATTTTTGGTAGATGTGTGAATTCCTACTTCTCATGTTGGAATTATCGGCTACCTGCAAAGGTGGCCTTGCTAGAACGGGTGGTACGGTTGCTGGAGGATGTTGCTCAAGGTGGTCCAAATTTATACGTGTGAAAATTTGATTTTTGGTGACCCCCCCACCCCCATATTGTTCGTTTTCCGGAAAAAGAATTTCCGTTTTTTTTAACGTTAACCCGTGTCCCCGGGCTTTTAAAATTAGCATGGGGTTTTAAACGGGAGAAGCTCGATTTTCAAAAAAAATGGAAAAAAGAATTTGGGTAAAAGAAGTATTTAAGGAAGAATTTCCACCCAATGGCTTTTAATTTTGAACACCCAAACCTCTTTAATTTTGCCCGGAAAATGCCCCAAAAATGCAAAATAGCAGTTTTCTATCAAATTCATGCTAAAGACGGTATTTTTTTT
>CAKNWT010272849.1:0-11134 GCA_932066315.1 Andricus coriarius
TATATATATATATATATATATATATATATGTGTGTGTGTGTGTGTACTTATTAACTTGTTCTAATCTTTCATCATTTAGGACAATGTTGCAAATTGTTTTTTTATATTTTACTTCAAATACTATGATTTTTTTTATTTACATTAATTTTAAGGCCCATGTTCTTCATGCTTGTATTTAGTTTGCTCAACACTCTTTGCAAGTCTTCGATTGATTCAGCTATAACAACCTTTTCATCTTCAAAGGCTAACCCACGTACCCTCACTGTCTCGAGATCTACACCATCTTCATCGAAGAGGTCCATTCCTCGACACTTCACCATAAATGTGATAAATAGCCATGAGAACATAACACATCCTTGTTTAATGCCTTGCATAATATCGAACCAGTCACTCAGTTTTCCATTAACTCTCACACTCGCTTCGCTACCTGCATATATTGTTTTTATCGCTTGTAGGAGCCATCCATTGAAATTATTTGGATATAAGTATCATTAAAAAAATGTAAGGAATTGTTGTTGATATTAAGTGCGTATATTATAAATTAATAAGAAATATGAATTTAGAATAAAGTCTGCATTATCAGCTGAGATATTGAAAACAGTGCACAAAGAGGCGATGGCGTTCGGTCGTTTGTGTGGTGCTCCAAGTGCCACGGAATCCTGACGGCTGCTTTGTGTTTCTTTGTCGATATCTCGAGCATTCATTTCGTGTGATATGATTTTTCACATTACATTAAGTTAACCTTTCTGGTGAAGTATTAATTAAGTGTTCTTCGGCGTGAAATCGTGGACTTTTATGAAAATAAGTACACCTACACTCAGGTCGGCGTCACTTAGCGATCTCGAACAAAACGCGTCGCCCAGATAGCACAAAAAATTCCAGGAAGATTTTCTGAAACTTGCATTGTAAGGTTGAGAATATTGCATTGCAAGTTAGGACAAGGTTCAGTCAATGAAGAAAATGTCCGCTTGTGAGGGAATTTTGAACGGCAAGTTTCAGGACAGTTTGAAAGATTTATGTAACAGAATAAAACAGTGGATTATGGTATAAAATTTGAAAGAATTTTATACAAATTTTTATTTTTCACAGGTATAACCTAGTATTATATTTTTAGTATGATTCAAACAGCCCTTTCCAATTTTTGTTTCCTGGGTGGAATCATGATAATATTGTTAGGAACAGGGCGCCTGGTTTGCGAGGTTGATTACCTAAGAGAGGAGCGCGAGGGCAGGAGTTGCGTAGAACGAAAAGTGCGGCAGTCAAGCACTGTCAAGTCGAGACGTCGAAGCGAAAACTTGGTTTGTAGAGATGTCATATGGATGTCAGGAAAACACGGTCTTCCCGAATACGGTGGTAAAGATTGTTGAGCACAGTCGGCGCAAATTAAAAGAGTTAAAAATCTGTGTAATTTAAACTTATTTTATATTTAATAAATATATTCTACTTACACTCACGAGTGTGGTTAATCTTGATTCCTGACAATTATAATCTCCGATAAGAAGATTTGAAACGTCTCAGAAGTGAGATCAGTATGATCCAAGTGTTGAAAGTGTCGTGTATGATTGTTGTGCCACGAAAAAGCTATAATTGAATTGGGTTTTGTGGATTATAAAATTTTCGAAGTGTGAAGATTCTAGAAATGCAAGATGGCGGAATGACGCAGTTCAACACGGATTTATCTAATGGTGATGATTCTAGTGCGCACCTCAGTGCGCATAAGTTGACTTCATACTGACTCTGCAATCGTGTATATACAGCCATGGTCAGGTAGTGTGCAAGTGCCACGTGAAGTTTGACAACGCTGGATGTAATCACAGTGAAACAAAAGATGGCTAATGAAACAGCAGACGGGGCGAAAGCGCTTTTAGGATTGAGGCAGTCTGAGGAGGAAGGAGTGACTCTACCCGATGCGAAGGTTCAGTTGCCAAATGAACAAATCTATTTACCAAACTACAGGATGCTTCAGCAACCAAGGTTTGGACACGTGTTAGGGAACATGCAAGCAAGGCCAGCGCGTAATAGGGTGCAATGTGTGCGGGGCACACTGGCGGCCAACCTTGGCTCTTGGTGGGGGTGGCCAAAACGCACTGATTATAAACGGCACCAACAAGTGTTTGGTCTTTATCAGGCGACTAATCTCTTTAGTCTTAACGCGATAAAGTTTCTAAGTGGGTCTTTGTCTATTGGGATTTTCCCCTCGATTTTCCCTGAATTTTCATCTGAAGCCCATTCCTTTTTAGTAATAAATTATTTCAAGGTTCAGGAATATTTGAATGTAGACTTTATGATAGTCATTACGCACACAGTAATTCTTGAGGTCCTTTAAAAATGTATCCATAATCTTCCAGCAAGAAGTATTTCTCGGACAAATAATTGCTGCGAATTTACGAAATCGAAAGTAGACTAGGTTAGATAACTATTCTTTTAATTGTTTTACTCAAAGAGTTATTGAATACCAAAATATGTATAATTGCGTATATGCACTCCTCGAGACACTCTGAAAAATGTTCGATTAAATCAATCAAAGTTTTGTTGAATCAAATAAATAAATGCATTGCTATACAGTTAAATAAAGTTTGGAGACATTTTTCGCCGCCCTTGCCATATTTGGTGTCCTGGAACGGAACCATGATAAAATTATTTTCAATTTTTACTCAAATATGTTTCAAAGAACATGATTTTTAATTAAATTACATGAAAGTTACGTTTTTTATATTTCTCCATATACCATACATACCGTAAACAATTTTTTTTTATAAATTTGAAAAAAATTGATGAATGGAAATGGTTTTGTTTTATGTATATTATTATTATTCTAGGAGACATTTTTTCGCCACCCTTGCTATATTTGGTGTCCTGGAACGGAACCGTGATAACAATAATTTTGAATATTTACTCAAACATGTTTTAAGTACCATACTTTTTAATTAAATTACATGGAAGTTACGTTTTTTAAATTTCTCCTTACAAAACTCTTTCCAGGACAAGGCCACTATCAGTTACAGAGCTTCTTTCTTTTAAACTGTTTTTCTGTCTAAAAACATTTTAGAAACAATGTATGTTGAAAATCGAATTCGATTTTTTGAAAATAATTCATCATTTATATGTAGCTGTATTACGATCGCTTGTCTTGAGATTCATGTGATGCTCACATAAGTCTCCCGGAATCTATTAAAATTCTTGAAAATTTAAGTCAGTTTTTCACTGAAAAAAGAACTGACGTAATAATTATGTCCTTGCAAGAGCGGTTTGAGTATATTAAACAATTCGAAAATATTTTCGGTTTTGTATTTAACAGCACTACCCCTTTCTTAAGATGGATAAGTTACAGACGTTTTAAAAAAGTGCAAGAATTTACAAGAAAATATTACAAACGAAGACGAAAAGCGCTCAGATATAGTAGGCGTAGATTTGTATTATGAACTTATTGTGTTAAGAACTTACCTCAAGCCAAACATGGGTGCAAATAAAATTTTGACGTTCATACTAAAAGAAAACTTGCGTTTCGTGTTTCCAAAAACGTCCAGAACATACCGACTTTTCAACACTTTGCCTGTATCTGTCGCAAGCGCGGACCGATCTTTTCAAAATTGAAAATAATAAAAAACTACTTCCGAACAACAATGGTGGAAAAGAGACTGTCAAAGTTGACTATGATATCAATTGAGCGAGTGATTACGAATTTATTGGATGTGTCTGAACTTGTTGAAGAATTTGCCGAGATTAAAGCAAGGCGAGGAAAGGACAATGTTAAAAATCGGTCGATTTTCGCCTCGCTCCGGAACGTTGTCTAGCTATTGAAAATTGCTCTAATAGGCGTGTATTTGATGAGAATACATGTTTGAAACCGGCGTACTCTGGGGAAATTGCTCCAGTTTTCCATACATGCGTAAAATCATATAAACCTTGTTTAACCGCTGAAGGTGGATTCTTGTAAATGAGTCGATTTTCCCCCCGCTCCGGTACGTTTTCTAGCTATTGAAAATTGCTCTAATAGGCGTGTATTTGATGGGAATACATGTTTAAAACCAGCGTACTCTGGGGACATTGCTCCAGTTTGCCATACATGCGTAAAATCATATGTGACCGTCCGCGAAAAAAGGGACCTAATGCGGAAAAAATCGATGTTCATTTTCTTACACCGATCGATAGTTTCTGAGAAAAACATAGGCATGACAAGCGTACGCGGAGACCGACCGAGAGGCCTACGAAAGCCAGCCCCACCACTTACCACATAGCTGTACGCGACGTGTCCGTGAGCTACACTGACTCGTGCATAAAAGTCTATTGATAAGTGGAGGGGGTGATTTTCGTAGACACATCCCCACTACTCAAATGCTGGCTTGCGGACTCTACTACGATCGCCCGTCCTGTAAAATTCAGCTTTGACGCATAAGGTCCCTTTCTTCGCGGACGGTCACATATGACCATTTAACATATGAGTCATTTAACATAGCTGGAAAATGTTCCGGAGTATGTACGGCAAACTAGAGCCATTTCCCCGGACTACGCAGGGTTTAAACATGTATTCCCATCAAATACACGCCTATTAGAGCAACTTTCAATAGCTAGAAAACGTTCCGGAGCGGCGCGGAAATCGATCGATTTCCAAGAATCCACCTTCAGCGGTTAAACAAGGTTTATATGATTTTACGCATGTATGGCAAGCTTGAGCAATTTCCCCGGATACACCGGTCTCAAAAATGTATTCCCATCAAATACACGCCTATTAGAGCAATTTTTAATAGCTCGAAAACGTTCCGGAGCGGGGCGGAATTCGACCGATTTCCGAGAATCCATCTTCAGCTGTTAAAGAAGGTTTATATGATTTTATGCATGTATGGCAAACTGGATCCATTTTTCCAGAGTACACCGGTTTTAAACATGTACTCCCATAAAATATACGCCTATTAGAGCCATTTTCAATAGCTAGAAAACGTTACGCAGCGGGGCGGAAATCGACCGATTTCCAAGAACCCACATTCAGCGGTTAAACAAGGCTTATATGATTTTACGCATGCATGGCGAGCGTGAGCAATTTCCCCGGAGTACGCCGATTTTAAACATGTATTTCCATCAAATACCCGCCTATTAAATCAATCTTTAATAGCTCGAAAACGTTCCGGAGCCGGGCGGAAATCGGCCGATGTCCAAGAATCTACCTTTAGCTGTTGAACAAGGTTTATATGATTTTACGTATGTATGGCAAACTGGAGCAACTTCTCCGGTGTACGCCGGGATTAAACATGTAATCCTATCAAATACACGCCTATCAGAGAAATTTTCAGTAGCTAGAAAACGATCCGGAAAAATCGAACGAAATCCAAGAATATACATTCAGTGGTTAAATAAGGTTTATGTGATTTTACGCATGTATGGCAGACTGGAGCAATTTTCTTAGACTAAGCCGGTTTAAAACATGTATTGCCATCGAATACACGTATATTAGAGCAATTTTCAATAGCTAGAAAACTTTCCGGAGCGGGGCGAAAATCGACCGATTTTTAACATTGTCCTTTCTTTGGAATTCTCATGATATGTCAATAATGTGTATGATAATAATAATGTAAATAATATATGTAAATAATAATAGGCGTAGGGATATAGCGATCCCATCGCCCGAGAGCTCCGGCTCTTGCAGTCAGCCACGTTGCATTGGGCTAACTCCCCAATGCGACGAATTATGCGGTTACGTCACCAGTATCGCGCAGTGCCACCCACAATAGGCCTCTCTCGGATGGAGGCCATGGTTCAGTTGGGAGTGGCAATAGGACCGAATCGAGGCGACGACCAGGAAATAGCCCCGGACAAGCGCGAGAACATCGATTTAAGTGGTCGGACCAACTCAGGAGGGACATCCTTACCTGTTGGCAAAGAAACTCACCGGCACGAAGAGGATTCATGCAGAGATTGCCTGACCGTTGGGTCAATATGCATCCGGAATATACTCATAAAACGCCTCAGTATTTAAGAGATCTTCTTGCGCAAAAACGGATATGAAGCTCTTTTTCGACAAGAAGAAGAGCAGCATCCTCCAGCGAACATACCACCCGTTGCAGCAAGACCACCTTTGCAGATAGCCGATAATGCCAACATGAGAAGTAGGAGATCTATCCACCAAACAGTCTTTCTCAGGATGGACAAATTATCTGAAGCTAATATGCTCTCCCAAATTTGCTCCCCGAAGATGTTAATCTCTGGAATCTGAACTGTGTAGTTTACGAGAAGACGATCTCTCTGCTAAGCGACAATAGAAGTAACGATACTTCAGTACGCCTGAGTAAGACTCGCGAGCGTATTGCACAGTTTCAGTTTAAAATTGAAACGGCGAGACAGCATGCATCAAATATTCAGTGCGTGATTAGCTACATAACATCAAATAAAAAATTCTCTACAAAAGTTAGGGCACTTGCTCGAAACTTAAGGAAAGCAAATCACACGCTGAACAAGTGTAAACTTTTGACCATCAAGCAGCACTGGACGCAACAAATAAGATCTCTTTCAAAAGCGAAACAGCGCCTTGAACGGTGAGTAAAATGGATCCAGGAAAACTCCACCTTTTCTACTCATCCTTCTCGTCTGTTCAATAAAACGTCACGTGCCGTTAAAAATCCGCCTAGTCGAGAAGAGATTCAAGTCTTCTGGGATAAAGTGTATGGAGATATTTATCAGCTAAATGAAGACGCTTCAGATATATCACTCTTTCGTAACTTTTGCCAAAGACAAAGGTTACAGGCTCCAGAGGAAGAGTGTCCACTAATTACTGCTGAAGAAGTGAAGAAAGTTATCGCTAGAACTAAGAACTTTTTAGCGCCAGGACCAGATAAAATCAACAACTTTTGGTGGAAGAAGTTCACTTCTACGCACCAACATCTAGCTCGTATATTTACTACTTTCTTAACCGGAGAACAACCTATTTTGCAGTGGCTAGTGGAAGGACGCACGGTATTGATCCCTAAGACCGGAGATTTGTCAAGTCCACAGAACTACAGGCCCATATCTTGTTTAAACACCAGCTACAAGCTATTCACTGGCATCCTCAAAGAGAGGATATTAACATCTATCGAGCCGGTGTGGAGTGCAATAATTGAACAACGTGGATGCAAGAGAGAGCTGGCAGGTTGCAGGGAGAACCTGTTAATAGACAGGTGTATCACCCAAGACTCGATCAGGTATCGACGCAAACTGTCCATGGCTTGGATTGACTACCGTAAGGCATTCGATAACACGAATCATGAGCTACTTATTAAGCTTCTCGAGTGCCTGAAGGACAAGATTTGTCATAAAATCTAACAAAAGACAAGTGTCTACCAGCTATATCACATATAAGAGAGGGGTCTTCCACGGAGACTATATGGCCCGCCGAACAGAAGAGAATATAAGGTCAACCACCTTTTATACATGGACGACCTTAAACTCTTTGCTTCCTCGAAATAGGATCTTAACATCCTTGTGGAGGCGGTGAACAGGTACACTGAAGCGATTGGCATGAGCTTTGGACTGGACAAGTGTGCCTGCGTCCATCTACACCAAGGACGACTAGAAACTACACCATCGAGTGACGATCGGGATGTTCAACTCATAGGCGGAAATACCATTCAACATCTTGGTAATGGAGAAACATATACATATCTTGGAATACCGCAAGCGGAAACCCAAGATGTGTCTGTGTTAAAAACGGCCCTTGTAAAAATGTATCACCAAATTCTCAGAAAAATTTGGGCTTCCGAATTATCTGGAAAGAATAAGATCCAGGCGACCAATATGCTGGCCGTTCCTATTCTGCTCTACACATTTGGCACAGTAAAATGGAACGTCGATGAGTTGAAGCAACTTGACCGAAGCACACGCAAGATGATGACAATCCATCGAAATCATCATCCTAGATCTTCCGTACCTCGAATATACCTACCTCGAGATAAAGGAGATAGAGGCTTGCTAAGCTTGCAGTGTTTTCATCGAAGCACGTTTCTGGCTACAGCCTGCTCAGTTCTAAATAGTGCAGATTCTCTTATGCGACTCGTACATCAACATGAAGTCGTCAATGTTGCGGCGTTTGTATACCGTGCCGCAGAAATGGCCGCAGAGGAGCTTGGCCTCCCATTTGATTCCAGCGATACTACACATGGCCTAGCATCACTAACACCTTCGGTGCTCAAAAGTCGTGTACAGGAAGCAGAACATACGCTTCTACTAAGAGAACATGTTGACGAGCCCCTTTATGGTAGATTGTACGGCATCTTACTTGGAGATGACCTCTCGACGGGTCTGTCCAACATGTTTCTCAAGTCTGCTGGATTGAGATCGGAGACTGAGGGATTTATTTTTGCCAGTCAAGACGGCGTTATAGACACCTTAGTTTACCGCAAGCGCATAATGAAAATACCTTTAGGCGATACTAACTGCCGAGCGTGTAAGCAAGAGCCAGAAGCACTTGGACATGTTCTCAGTGGATGCTCAAAGTATGCACGTTACGGGTGCATCGAGAGACACAATGCGGCTCTTAAAGTGATATATTACCATCTTAGGCATTTCTATGGTGTTAATCTATTGGCCGTCCGTTGTGGAGAATGAACAGTGTAAGATATACTAAAATTTATCATTCTCCACCACTTAACGTATCATTGCTACGAAGCCTGATATTGTTCTCCAAGATCTGAAGACCAAGATCATATACGTGATTGAACTCTCGGCACCAGCCGATGGTAATATCACGGCAAAGGAGGAAGAAAAACGGGCGAAATATCAAGCAATTCTTTTCGAGCTGAGCAGGCTGTACCAAGGCTACAAGGTCCATCTTTTAGTTCTTATAACCTTCATCTCCAACTCTCCCGTCTGCCGCGTAAGGTCATCCGCGGCTGGAGACCTGACTTCAAGGAACAGTATTGAACGATGTTCTCTTGCGTAAATTTCCCGCTCTTGCTTACCTTCTAGGACAGAAGGAGCTTAAGTGAATGTCGTAAACGTTCCAGTTGCGTCGGGATTGGTTGCTTTTAGGAACCATGATCGTAGCATCCGGAGCCTACAACTTCTCCATTCTAAAAGTATAATATATATATATATATATATACAGGGTGTTTTTTTTTAATTTGAGACATGAAAATATCTCAAGAAATACGCATCGTATGAAAAAATATCCGAAATAAAAACTTTTCATTTTCGAGGAGGAAAAGCGAATTTAAAAAAATTGACACCCCCCAAGGAGGCAGGGTGGGGGTTACTTTGTCTCCTTGGGGGGGGGGGGGTACATTTCGTTCAAAATCGCTTTTCTCCTCGAAAATAAAAAGTTTTTATTACGGATATTTTTTCATAGGATGCGTATGATTTTAAGATATTTCGATGTCTCAAGTTTAAAAAAACACCCTGTATATATATATATATATAGGACGGATCGTAAAATAATGTTTAAATAAAAATAGAGCATATGCGTATGTAGAAAATGTCTTTTCTTCTTTTTTTTAAAGAAAAGGGGAAGGGGAAGGAATTTTGTTTGCACTCCGGCGGCCACTGCATCCGTCGGTCCTGCATGCAAGAGCAGCACAATGCGACAACTCCTCAATCTGCGAATGCTAGTTCAACAGGGACGAACCAGACATGTCCGAATCCCTCTACTTCAGCTGGATAACCATAATCTCCTATTAACCTAACAAAGTTGTTAACTATGATGAGCGATTTGGTGGCAGAGAACAATTCAATTCTACAAATGTCCAGTAATCCTGTCAGACGCCATCTCGAGCAAGCAGCCGAGAATTGTTATTTGGCTTATATTGATGAAATTAAGGAATTGCAGTCATTTCGGAGAGCTGAGTACGGCGATCATGAGCCGCTCACATTTCGATTTGAACAATCTTTTGAAGAGCATTTTGGAGCTGGAGTCAATCGAAAACGCCAGAAGACAACGGATTCCTGCGAATCGACGAGACTATTGTTGTTGCCTTCTGTATACTGGATAACTTTTGAAAAACTTATCGGATCAAATTGCGCGTTGGCTCACGTTTTTAAGTACCGAAAAGAAAGATCGAGTTCATTAACCCTCTACTGGTACGGTGGTTTAAGGAGACATACAAGGTACGGTGGATCGCATCCGACCCGACCTACTCTTAATGCGGTTTTAGGCTGCAAAAATTGCACAATAAGTATTTTAATGAATCATAATCCTTATTAGTATCTTTGCAGTATCACAAAATTGTAAGTATCACAAAATTATATCACAAAATTGCAAACACCAGCCATACTGACAACTTCTTCAAAAACAAGGTCTCCCTCCTGTTCATCGTTAAAATACCTGGGCTGTTGAAGTAATTTCTCTAATATCTCCTCAGGTTTACTGTATACTGGTTCGAAAGCCATTTTAAAGTCCAAACTGCAAAAAGTAATAAAATTGTACATAGTAAAATTGGTAACATCTCACCGAAAAACAGAGGCTAGGGAAGTAAATAGCACTTACCACGTAGCTCCGGCTGTCTCGACACTTTCTACGGTACTGACTGGTAGGGTACCTGGCCACTACAGATCCCTTTAAATTTTTCGGGGGCGAGGAAAATGGAACAGCTAACGCTCGGGTCGCATCCGACCCCCACCGTACCAGTAAAGGGTTAACCAGCATTTTTTGACTAACGGTTGTGATTTTAACCACAAAAGATACTACAAAATATGGATGTTGCGCGGGCACATCCTCAATGCGCCCCGCGCGCACGCGGCCCTTCACGCCAAGTTTGAGCACAAGGATATGCTCTCGCGCTTCGCGCACTTTTTTTTACGCTTAACGCTTAAATTGGACCTGAAATTGTTTTTCAATTTGTTTTTAAAGACTGTTGTCTTTAAGGAATAAAACGATGTGAACAAAATTGAACGAAATATAAGAAATAGGTACGTTTTTCAATATAATGTTAATAAAAAATATAAGTTTTTTTTTAATTCACTAAACAGAGACATTAAGCTATAAGCTTTGATTCCGTTTGTTTAAAGTTCGGTTTTAATATTTTTTGTCATGTACCAGAAATATTTACAAAAATTTCTAAAGGGCTTTGAAAAATTTTCTTTCAAATTTTGAAAATGCTCCAAAATTAAACTCTCATGAATGAGAATTTAGAAATAAAAAATTGCAAGATAAGAGAAAAAAATGAATTCACAA
>CAKNWT010272850.1:0-11525 GCA_932066315.1 Andricus coriarius
TGCAAGTGATCTTGTAAACAACACCACCTTTTTCAAATTTATCTAAAGGACCTGTACAAAAAGTTATTATCAAAGCCATTTTAAATGATATACGGAAAATAGTATGAATATTAAATTTCTTAACATAAATTTAATAGTTTTCGAAATTTGACCAAAAAAAAGGAAGAAAAAAAGTATTAAAAGAACTATATTCTCTCAATTCCTTCTGATCATCTGTAGATGAAATGTTACTTTGCTTGTTTTTGATTTGTTGAATTCTAATTGTGATATGTTGCTCAAATAACTTTCGTGGGTAATGATTAAGAAAAAGGATATTCCTAACAATATTCAGTTTCTTTTTGTGAAATGAAATGTGGGACAAACCTAGAGCCTTGTCAACCAAGCTTTTGATTATTGCAATTTTGTTTTAAAATGATGAGCAGAAAATAAATTTAAAATTCTACCTGAATATGTACTTTGCCTATACCAATTGGTGATAATATTACCATCCTGACCTTTAGTTACTTTTATATCCGAAAAACTGATTTTATTATTTTTCTCTATTTCATGGGTAAATTGAAGTTTTGGATGAAAACCATTAAAAGCATCAATAACTGCCTGCAACTTTTCTAGAGGAACACATAATAAGGTATCATCAACATAACGAAAGTAAAAGGGCAAAATAAAATCTAGCTTCTTGAAAGCAAAGCGCTCCAAATCTTCCATAATTATTTCTGCTAAAATCGGAGAAATGACTGAACCTATGGGAGTACCAAACTTTTGCCTATTAAAAGATCCATTGAATTTAAAATAAGTTGAGTTCATAATAAAAGCTATCCCTTTAATAAATTCTTTTTGACTTAATCGAGTACGTGTTTTTATATTGTCCCATCTATTTAAAATTGCCTGTTTAACTAATTCAAAGGGTATACTTGGAAAAATTGCAACAACATCCAAATAAATCATTACATGGTCATCAGGAAACGTTTTTTCAAGAATAATTTTTTGGAATACCCAGCTATTTTTAATATTGAATTTTGAAGTTGTAATGGAGTCTTTGAGTATTAAATTAAGGTTTTGTTCTAAAAATTTCGTGAGAGTGTTAATAGCTGAAATGACTATTCTCAAAAGATAGCCTTCCTTATGAATCTTTCTCAAACCATAACATCTTGCAAGAACTGTGTCTTCGGTATTTATATCAGTCCATCTTATATCTTTTCCTAAAAGTCCTTTCTTTCTCCAATTGTCTAGAATCCTGAAAGTGTCTCTTCTTAATTGTTTCAACAGATTTTCACTGAATAAAACAAAGTTATCACGATTGGAAAGCAAATCCTCCATATCCCTAACAGAATCTGATTATTTCACACAAACTGTAATATTGTCCTTATCAGCATTCATGCCAATTATATCAGGGTTGTTTTTAAGGAAACGTTTTATTTTTCTTTCCCCTTTTTTATTTTTGTCCAAAGAAACAATTTTTTATTTTGTTTTTAGGAATTGCAATAGGAGCATTTTGTGGTGGTTGTCCAAATTTTATCGTTAGATTCTTGGTTAATTTTCAGGAATTTATACATTGATGAAACATGTCCGAATTATGAAACAGTTTGACAAATAATTCGATTTAAAAATAATTCAGAAGTATATTTATCAGTACAAGTTATTGTATTAATAAGTATGAATGTGAAGCTTTTCATTTATTCAAAAAGCAAGTATTGTTCTAAAGTTTTAAACACTAAAAAATAATTTCAATTATCTAACCTCCAAGCTCGGGAAAGTTGACGGCCATTTATATGAGCCAGAAGGCTTGATACCTATAATTTGTTTCATCTCGTGTATTCACAAATTTCAATAATTTCAAATGTGTAATAGATTAAATGACCGCTTAAGGTTTATATATTTGAAATTACTACACTTTTTTATTTGAATCCAACTTTATTTATTATTAGTTGTTTCATAATACGTACACCTTTCTTAACACGGTCCGTATTTGTTTTTTATTATATTAATATAGCTTATGTTATGTTCTTACACTGAAACTTCAAGTAAAACAAATTAATTCTGAAGCCATGGAGAATAGACATAAGGAGACCAAAGTAGTGTAACCGAAAATGAGCAAATTCTTGTCGTATGAAAATAAATACAATACTTCCCGCTCCCGTGTATGGCGCTGGTGTGGCACGCGTATTAATGGCAGCTGCCTATGTTGACATTTTGCATTATTCATATCTGTGTCATGTGATTTACATGGATAAATTGTTATTTACATAAAAAAGATTTAAATAATATTATTCATCGCGAAACATATTTTTTTGAAGTGTGTATAATTGCAGTGATGCTGCAATGGACGAGGTAAGTACTTTTGAATTATTGTGCTAACGAATTACTATATAACCTTCGCAGTATAAACATTTGAATAGAGAATAATTAAGATTTTTAGATTTCCACGTAAAAGTCAGAATTATTGTATTTTATAAATATGAGATTTTTCACCAGTTAAAAATGCACTAAAGGTTTCCTTTAGAATTTAGTTTAATTGTATTCATAACCGGGTTTGTATTTTCGTTTAAGCCTTGAGGTTATATCAGGTTATATTTACACGGACCATAACGGCAGCCATTGATTCGCGTACCACACTAGCGCCGCGCTCGAGAAAATCTAGCATTTCGATGCGCTTTTGTTTGTACATCTGACAGAAAAATGCTCGCTTTTTGTGAAGTAAGTGCACATGACTTTGGGCTCCTTATGTCTATTCTCCATCTCTGAAGCAAAGAAGAACGGATTTTCAACAATAGAGTTGAATTTTCAACCAAAGTGATCAATTTTAAAATAAAATGATGAATCTTGAATTGGAATAATTGAATTTGAAGCCAAACAGATACATTTTCAACTAAAATGATGAATCTTTAACTCAAATGTTTGAATTTTCAACAATAAAGATGAATATTCAAAGATGAAGATTAATTTGCTACAAAAAATATGAATTTTTAACACAATATATGAAGCGTTGGGTGAAAAAACAACCTAACCCGGGTTAGGTTTTTTTTCCGTAAATCGCTTTTTCGGAATCAGCGAACCCTAATTAGTTAGAAGACAGCTTAAAACTAATCACACAGCTGTGCAGACTGCAGTGTGTAGTGAACAACTGGCGAATCAGTGCGCTATTATTTTTATTGTTGCTACTCAATATTTCATTCAATTCTACATTTATACAACAAGAATATCAAGACTGGTTATTGTTTGTCACAATGATGGGATAAAAAAATGTACAATCTAATGATGTTATGTTAGATGAAGAATCTGAATTTGATGAGTAAACATTGAAATTGTTTAAGTTTATAACTTTTAGATAAATCTTTTCATCCGTCTAATAATGTATTGTCATGTTAATAACAATTAGATCAGTAGAAATCATTAAATAATGCTTAAGCGTGAAATTAATTTTAAAAATACCTATAATACCCATTGGATGGAAAAACAACCTAACTCGTTTTGTTTATTTTCAATCATTTAGATAATTTTTGTTTTTGGTAAATTTTTTTTCTCGACAGGATTTCACTTTTAGGTTGTAGCAGTTTTTGTGTATGAAAGGATTTATTTTTAAATTAATATTTTCTTAGTTCAATAACAGCTTGAAATCTTTGAATCGATTTATCTCTAAACACGATTTCCCGAGTTAGGTTGTTTTTTCACCAAACGCTTCATATGAATTTGCAACCAAGTTGTTGAATTTGCAACTGAAAATGATAAATTGTTGACCAATAGTTGAATTTTACCAGAAAAAATACAGAAAAATTTTGAACAAAAAGAATAGTTGAACGTTATGTTAAAAAAATTAATTTTTAACAACACAAAAAAACGGATTTTCAATCAAAAAGTTCAATTTCCAACCAATACGATGAATTTTCCACTGAAATGATGAATCTTTAACTGGAACAGTTCAATTTTATACCAAAAAGGTACAGAAAATTTACACCGAATTTGTCCATTTTTAAATAAAAAAGATCAATTATCAATCAAACAGCTACATTTTCATACAAAAAAGATACATTTTTAACCAAAAACAGAATATTTAAAGCTTCTGTTTAAAACACTCATTTCTAACAACAACAAAACTAATTTTCAACAGAATAGTTAAATTTTCCGTTAGGAAAATTGATTTTCGACTAGGTCGTTAAATTTTCGATCAGAGATGAATTTTCAATTCAAATGATGAATCTTTAATGAAAATACTATAATTTTTAACAAAAGAGTTACACCAAGAGAGATTTTAATTTTGAATAAAAAACAGTTAAATACAACCAAAAAAGACAAATTTCGAACAATAGTTGACTTTTCAATTAAAAAATACTTTTCAGTCAAAACAGAAAAAAAATTGAAACAAACTGTTGAATTTTCAAGGAAACATATAAATTTTCTACCAAGAAGGACGAATATTCAATAAAAGACAGGATGTTATTATTAAGTACAAAAAAAGAAAAAGAAACGAGATGGGTACTTAGCCTAATATTTCATTTACACTTCACTTTGACCAAGTTTCTTAAGTTTTGACTTCATCCTTCATGATTTTTTCTTCTTTTTCATTTGACTAAATAAAAATTAATTCCCTGTATAAATAAAATTTTTCAGCAAAAATAAAATATAATTCATTTCGTTTACGAAAACTACCCTTTATTGGTTAGGTTTGTCAATTTTAACGAAAACTTGTATTCAATTTATTTATCTCGATGAGTGAAATAAAAGTTGATTGTACTATTTAGTTCGATTTAATATAGAAAATGATATAAAATAAGCCATATTAATATAAAAAACAACACATTTCTTTGCTGTTCCATAATAGGGACATGCATTATGGAACACCGGTACAAGAGTCCAAAAGTTGTTTCATAATAGGTACATAAAGATTGTTCCGCTTTTTCATAAATATAATAACTTTGCTTATACTAAATTAAACTTTTAATAGGTGTCTCATGATAAGTACCTTTACCTTAGAAGCTTTTTTTCATTGAGCTTATCGTGGTATGCTTCCAGGTGCGAATTTTGACTTGCAGTTTATGTTTTGTAGCAAGGTCCTTGATTCCACTCAAACTACTACTGGAAGTGCAGATATACTTTATAGCATTGAAAACTCTCCTACAGAGGACAAATTGAGTGAACAATTGAGCGAAAAATTGAGCGAAGTTACTCAAGAAGTAGAATCAAGAAACATTGCAATTTTGGAGGATGTAGAATTTGAAGAAAAGTGGAATCTATATGATCATGACGATGATAAGAGACCAGTTCGAGAATCAACATTTTGGGAAAAATTGCAACATTGTGCATTAAGTACAAAAAGACACTAGCCGAAGTTAACGAATTACTTGCTATTTTGCGAGAAGAGGGACATTCCGAACTTTCAAAAGACGCCAGGACTTTACTAGGAACACCAAGAAAAACTTCGATTATTTCGGTTTGTGGCTCGGGACAATATTTACACTTAGGAATAGAAAGATTAATCCTTCATGAGATGAGGTTCTTCAACGAAAAGGATAAATTCACAGAAATAAGTTTTAAAATTCATGTAGACGGATTGCCGATTTCAAAGAATTCAAAAAGCCAACTATGGTTAATATTAGGAAGGATAATAAAGCCAGAATCATCAGCTGTCTACCTTATCGGTGCATATCCTAGTACTGAAAAACCGAATTCAGTTCACGAGTTTCTTGTTGATCTTGTACAAGAATACAAAAAATTGAACGAAGAAGGATTCATTTGGAACGGACGAAATATAAAAGTGAGTTTAAAGTTAGTTATAGGTGACAATCCGGCAAGGAGTTTTATCACCTGCACAAAGGCTGCCAACGGATATTCAGCATGTCCACGATGCATAGTTGAAGGTCATTATGAATTCCACAAAATGATTTTCCCGGAGACTAATTGTGCGCTAAGGACTGATCAAAGTTTTGCTGAACGATGGGACGAGAACCATCATATTGGAGATTCGCCGTTAGAAGACATTGCGGTCCACATGGTCTTTTAAGTACCCTTGGATGGAATGCACATGGTCGAACTATGTGTAACTCCGAGAATATTGCGCTCACTACTCCTCTGGGCATCATCCTGAAAGGTTGAGTGCGCAGCAAATGAAAGATTTATCCAACCTTCTCATATCATTTAAAGAGTGCATACCTTCAGAGTTCGCGAGGAAACCTCGAGGATTAGATGAATTGCCAAGATTGAAGGCTACAGAATTACGATTATTTGGGCCGTATCTTTGTCCAGTTGTCCTGGAACCATTTTTACCAGCACAATATTTAAAACATCTAAATGCCCTGCACTGCGCAATGAGAATTTTACACCATCCAATCGACTCTATGGCTAATAATGACTGCGCAAAAGAGCAGTTAAAATGGTTCGTAGAAACCTTTCCAAAGCTGTACGGATTTGATTAAATTCCCAGTGGGCACCAAATTTGATGAAGTCCTTACGACATCGTTACGACATCTTTACAACAACTTTACGACATCATATGTCCATGTCGTTAAGGTGTCTTTACGATATCGTAAAGACATCGTCAGATTGTACGACATCTTTACGATATCGTAAAGACACTTTAACGACATGGACATAGGATGTCGTAAAGATGTCCTAACGATGTCGTAAAGACGTCGCCAAATTTTGTGCCCACTGGGTTGTTTTCAACGTACACGGCCTTATTCATCTTAGTGACGAATGCAAGAGTCATGAGCTACTTAACTCTTTTAGTGCATATGCGTTTGAAAACTTTATGCAAATAATAAAAAGGTTGATTAATAGACCATTTGATCCATTGCCTCAAACTTCCCCAGGCTAGTTGAAATTATGAACAACAAAAACCCTAGCTCTCCGAAGGAAAACGCAATTTTCGCTACCTTACAAAAGGAATCAAGATACGTACCCGTTGGTTACACAAGAGCCTACGAAGACATATTGATGCGCAATTTTAACCCTTGTTTGGCACAGGGGGTCGTTTGCGACCCCAGAGGCTTAAAATTGCAAAATTGAAGTATCTAAACATAAGGGCAGCAGATTTATGGTAACACATATCGATAATTCGGATGATAAACTAACTTTTAGGGCATAGAGCGTAAGTCTGGGTTTGTTCATGTCCATACAGCAGTCGTTCAAAATCGCCTGGGGTTGTTCACGACCTCGGTGTGCCAAATACGTTTGAAAATGAGGAGTGAATTTTTTTGTGCATATATTTTGATTGGAAATTAAAAAATAAGATTGGAACATCATATTTTGCAAAGTTATATTTTTTTTAATATACTGGGTGTTTTTTTTACTTGAGATATCGACATATCTCAAGAAATACGCATCGTGTGAAAAAAATATCCGTAATAAAAACTTTTTATTTTCAAGGGCGAACAGCGACTTTGAACAAATCTACCCCCCCCCCTCCACTATTAGGCAGGGGAGGGGTGTTTTTTTTCGCGAATCGAAAAAAATGTTGTGAATAAAACTTACGTATCTCATAAAGGAGAGTCTGAATCTGTGATAAAAAATTGGGGTTCCTATTTTAAATCCCAAGTTTCCCCCCTGTCTCTTGGGGGGGGGGGGGGGGGGATTTGTTCAAGGTCGCTTTTCCCCCTCGAAAATAAAAAGTTATTATTACGAATATTTTTTTATAAGATGGGTATTTTTTTAGATATTTCGATGTCTCAAGTTTAAAAAAACACCCAGTATATAACATATCTACCTCATATCTACATATATATCTCTCCCTCTCTCTTTCGCTTAGATATTTAAAATAATGAATCTAGTTAGTTAAATGCATAGATTATAAGTATTTCGAATGTTTTTCAGCTTTTTTTTATAATAAATCAATTATGTTATTTTGGGAAAAACACGTAGTTCAATTTTTCACGAAATTCCCACTTTCATTTCCCGGAATAAATACCGTTTTTAAAAGAACTTTTTTCACACTAATTTTTTTCTTGTGTCAATACATTAGAAGAAGCCCCAGTTCAATTTTTAGCTAATTCTATGGAGGGAAACAAAAGTTATGATTTTTTTAATGAAAATTGGCATTTTTCACCTTCATGTAATTTCAAAAAAAATTTTGTTCATTTAAATTTAATATTTAGCTATATAACCTGTATGGTCTTTTAAGCTAAGTATTCAAAAAGATATAAAAAATGTTCAGGTAAAAATATTTAATACTTTGTGATTTATATCAATTTTTCACGCTGGGGTCGTCAACGACCCCATGTGCCAAGTACGTTACTCCAGGGAGCTGTGCCAAACAAGGGTTAAGTTGAGTTTGAAGAAACCTAACAACTTCTGCTATCTAAGAAATAAACATGTCATTTTTATAAAAAAATATAGTAGAAAAAAATGGTGAGATTTGTATCTTTGGAGAAAGATTGATGAATCTAGACAAGTTTGGAGATTATCCTGGAAATTCGCAGTACATGGATATGCATGTCACCGAAAAACTTTCCGGCGAATCAGAAATATTTTCTCCATCTGAAATATTACAGAAAGCTGTCGTTTTACTGTATCATGCTGAGTACTTCATGGAACCACTTCTGCATACATCTTTATCGGAGCAGACATGCGGTACGATGAGTAAAAAATATTTATCACAATAATTGTCGGAAAAATGTATTTATTTTAATAATGTTTATATTTGACAACATTTGATGTAACAGTTCCGTTTATTTTTTTCAGACAGGATATAAGTCCATGAATGATGTTCACTTCTCACTCTCGTGCACATTTGTGTCGTAGCAAGTCTTTCATCGTATTATATTTATTCATCAAAAACTGATGTGTTAAGATGGTGCGGAAAAGTACTAAGGTAAGATTTTGCATTCTTTAAAAGCACTTTTCTTTCACAAAACAACTAAAAAGTAACCACCAAACACGATAAAAAATTTTAAATGTCAAAATAGTAAACCTTCGTGACTGAAACGTCCCTAAGCAAACCCGACAATGTTAAAAAGTCTTTAATCCATATATTTTTATTAACGATTGCAAAGAAACACGATGGAATTAATAATAAACTTCTTTGTTTTCACCGCACTTTTCGAAAGTGTGTATTCAATAACGATAATAGATCTAATAATGGAAAATATGAAGCTACGAAAAATTATGTAAAGCAAAATTTTAAATATAATTTATGTACTTGGTCTCAAAATCAATTTCATAATTCATTTAACTAATTAGAAATATCTACATAAAATTCTTTTTAATTCTAAGTTCATTTTATAAATAGAAAAATTCTTCCCACTGATTCCTTACATTTCTATCTATGTTCTAATTTCATGTTTATTGTATTTGAAAAATGAATGTCGAAAATAATAGAGAAGACACTGCAACTTTCTGATATATGTTTTTTGAATATTAAATTAATCATGTACTTAAATAAGATTTTAAAATGTTCTACGAATTAGTATATTGTTTTTGAAAATGCCTCAACTTCGTTACGAAGCACTAAACTGAAACAGTATGCTGAAATTTTTTGGCATAAACTTTTCGGCTTGAATTAATATTCAGTCTAAATTTGTTAGTTTTACATTTACATTCTAAATTGAGCTCTTCTATTAAAATTATTACTATTATTCTGATTTTGTTGCCACTGTCTTTGATTTTGATTTTGTCTACCCTGACTTTTTTCATTATCGTTATTCGCACTGTTTTTATTATTTCCGCTATTATTCTGATCTTGATTTTGTTTTTGATCATTTTGACTATTCGTTTTCGTTTCCGTGATTTGCAGCACCTGGCCTCTGATTTTTGACTTTGCTAATTTAGTCTCCCATTCCTTCCCTAAATCTTCCAATTCTTCAAAATTTTCGAAATTATTTCTTTTGATGTACATTTTATATTCCATTCTTAAATTCTCGTAGGCTCTACGCAATTCCCATTCTAAACCTTTATGCGGATATAGTTTTGTAAATAATTTTCGCATATCTGTTAAATAAGAGTGTATGTCCTGATCCTTTTTCTGGTTGCAAAATTTTATTTTTGGCCTGATATCTTCCGAGTATCTCTCATCAATATAGGCGCTTCTGAAATCTTCTTTAAAATCGCATAATGTGCGCCAGTTTCTTCCTGAAACTTGACACCACTCAAGAGCTTCTTCGGTCAAGATCGCGACCAAATTTTCCAAAATATCTTTATTACCGATTCGATAACCCCTTTGAAATCGATCTAAATTTTCAAGAAAGTATGCCGGACTATCATCCCTATTGTTTTTTAATTTAAAAGGCCAGTAACTCATTATTTGAAATGGCGTATGCACCATTCCAAAAGGAAAATACGCTGCTGGCATTGTTGTTTGATCATTAAATTGGTCATCGAAAGTTTGAAAATTTCTTTCATCCGTTTCTCTTTCTATTTAATCTGAACGATTATTACGCGATCTAAAAGAGCTTCTGGTTTTTTGTCTGGTGTTTGTGTTTCTGTCATCCCTATCATCCCTACTCCTTGTTAATTCGGTATCAGTTCGGTACATTCGAGATGTTTTCGTTTTATTTAAACTTGTTTTCTTTGGTTCGTCATTTCTAATTTCCTGTTCACTATCTGTTTCTAATTCGAAATGGACTGTTTGTTGTGTATTTCTAAACTCGTTTTGTTTTATACTTCCCGTTTATTCTGGATTTAGATTTGTTACTGAAGGATGTATGTTAATTGTTCGTGTAGTATTTCGATTTTCGAACGAGCTATGAGCTCTTGGATTACTATTTTTACCCTGACTTACGCATGCTTTATGCTTTTCTTTCTGCATCCTAAGGGCGCAGTCCCATGGAGGTAGATTAGTAGAATAGTGGAACAGTTTTGACCAATGAGGTGGCTGCTAGAGCTTGTGCAGGCACTTTATTGGTCAAAACTATTCCACTATTCTACTAATCTACCTCCATGGGACTGCGTCCTAAACCATTTATCTTTTTGACGACTCATGTATTCTTCATATTCCATGAGCTCATCAACCTCCATTAAAAATCTTTCATTATTTTCCAAAAATGAATATATCTGGAATGTTTCATTATTTACTATATTTAGTCATCACAGTACCTATTGTTGTCAAAAAGGTGAATAGGTGACTTTTTTCGAAAATAGATGACAAATAGGTGATCAAAAAAATGTTAAATAAAACAAACAAACATGCTTTCATACAATCACGTATATAATTTATACGTTTATAATTATATTGTTAAATGCGTCGACAAACAATACATTCTTAATTACACGTCTTCTCGTTACCAAACTATCTACCAAATTAGACTTTGTACTTCGATGCGCTCATTAATACTTTCATTAGTCAAACTAATAATATAATACTTTTTTCTTATATACTCTTTTTTATGCTTTGGTGTATATCACATGACTGGATAACTTACACAAGAATAAATCTACGACAACGTATTTTCAATACGTCTTTTTTTTACCGCACTTTCGATCAAATCGGAATTTTTTTGTTTAATTTTGCTTTGTAATTTATCTACTTTTGTTCTGATTTCTTTCTCTTTAAAGCGCAATTTATCTAAACTATTAAACAATTCTTTAATAACTATCTCGTC
>CAKNWT010272873.1:0-13260 GCA_932066315.1 Andricus coriarius
AACGATCAAAAAATCAAGAACTTCCAATATACGAGAAAGACGCTCGATTTTTCTTATGAGAAATGCTTGTCTTACTGCGCATTGTTAAAACGATCATCTCGTATTATACGAGAATGATCGATAATTTCATTTTTTAATGATAAGAATTAGGTTGAATACATCGTGCGCAGTTAAACTATAGGTATTGGATCAAAAGTATTTCATTTTGACAATTTTTAATTCAATTATCTGATATTAAAATAAAGTTCTGCTATCGAGAACGTCCCTTTGTTTTGGCAAACTAAGATTTTAGCTTAGTATTATATCAGATTGCCATCAAATGTATGCAATTGGAACACAAAATAATCATAAGTAATAGGCATCTTTATATCTCAAATTTTCTGAAAAATTTGATTTGATTCAGATTAACTGTTGCAATAAACAATTTAAAAGTGATTGTCATATTATTCGATTTGAGACGAAATGAAATAAAAAAAGACAAATGATTATGAGAGAAACTCGTTTAAAAAATTTCTCGTTATACGTACAAAATCCAACGAGATCGACGATCATCTCGTATCGTTATGCACCACTAGTTTCTCATGCCCGTCTGCACCCGACGCGGAACTATGTTGGGACGCGACTTAATTGATAACTAAAGTTAGACCGTTTTCGTAGTTACTCGCTGGCGAATGCTATGTGGCAGTCGCCATAAGTTAGGGTAAGTCCAATATTAAATCGCTTTCGCTTTCTCAAATTCATTGGAAATTTACTATCTGTTTTCTATTCTATTTTTTTTTATTTGAATACATTAGAATTAAAAATAGAGACAAAGCGTCAGTTATTTAATAGAAAAAAATTTGTGTCATTGAGGTCTAACGGTTATATCAAAAATCGTAATCACTTACGTAAAAGTTCGTTATTTTGCATTGACATAAAATTTTAAAACATAAAATTAAAAATTAAAATTCCAGCAAAAAAATACAATGATTAAGTTTTGTTCCTACTTCAGGCTGCAAGGATTAATATGTTTTATTTTGCAATTTTTTCATTAAATTAATTATACACAGTCTTCAGTGCATCGAAATTTGCAAAAAAATTCATAGAAAGAAATGGAAAGATTTGGCAAAATCTGCCCACATGATATTTCCTTATTTTATCTGACGTCATATTCTCAACAGCACCGTTAATAATATTTATTTTCATTCTCAAGTGATTTCTATCTGTCTGATATATTTTTACGAAGAATCTTAGTAGACTCCAGTAATGCAAAAACGTCACTACTAGATGTTGATAACAAATATATTCTTGATTTGGCGTGGTGAATTGCCTGTTCTGATGTGCCTCTGGAATAAGTCGAGAACTCGGAATAAGTCAGAGAACTGGACACAGGAAAGATATCAAGGATAGCGTTTACGATCGGGATTCCATTCTGACTCTAGTGAATCGTAATTTGCAACAGCTTTAGTGAAACTGTTTGGGAAGATTGTGTGATTTTTTCCTACTGGACAACACCTTATTTCATCCGGAGTCAAATTATCAATTGCGCTGCTTATCATATTTATTTTTATTCGCGAATTATTTTCATCTGTCCTATAAATTCCATGAAGAGTCCCACTATAATCCAAAATCGCAAAAGCGTCACCACTGGATGTTGATAATACAATATATTCTTGGTTTGGCACAAGCACACAGTTCGCATGATCTATTCGCATTTGAATTGGTTTATATGCAGGAAAAATGTATCTTTTAAATTCAAATTGCTGGTTCGGGTTTGTGCAAGGAATAAGCCGAACATAGCCAAGTTGTTCTATTGCATATCCAAGTACTGTTACAGACAGAGGCCTTCCCGGAGAGGACTTGGACCTGACATATAAAGGAGCATCCTGAGATGAAGTCCGTCCAGGTGAATTCCCTCTGTCCTGAGAATAAGAACCAGCGTTACGTTCGCTATGAGGATTCCATTGGGCCTGTAGTGAATCGTAATTTTCTGAAGCTTTAATAAAATTTTTGGGGAAGATTGGATAATGTTTGCCAACTGGGCAATCTCGAAATTCATCTGGGGTCAAAGTATAAATTGCGCCGCTCATCATATTCATTTTGATTCTCGAACGAGCTTTATTATTCGTATATATTCCACGAAGAAGCCCGCTATACTCTAATATTGCAAAAACGTAATCATTGGATGCTGATAATACAATCTGCTCTTGGGCTGGCACGCGAATTTGTCTTCTTTCTTCTGTTGTCAATCTGATTGGTTTGCCAGCAGGAAAAACGTATCTTCGAAATTCGAATCGTAGATTCTGATTTGTGCGGGGAATAAGCCGAATGTATCCAAGTTGTCCAAGTGCATATCCAAGTACTTTAGCTGAAGGCGGCCACCCAGGTGGAAAATTGGCTTCGGCATTAAGAGAAGGCTTCTGAGGAGAACACCGGTCAGGTAAATGTTGTCTGTCAGAAGAGGATGAACCAGGGTTACGTTCGCTATTAGGATTCCATTCTGGTTGTAGGGAATCGTTTTTTTCTGAAGCTGCAATGAAAGTTTCGGGAAAGATTGGGTGACGTTTGCCCACTGGACAATTTCGGATTTCATCTGAGGTCAAAGTATCAACTGCGCCGCTCAGCATATTAACTTTAATTCTCGATTTAGCTCTCTGTGTTGAATATATTCCACGAAGAATCCCGATATACTCTAATATTGCAAAAATGTCACCATTGGATGCTGATATTACAATATGTTCTTGGTTTGGTACGGGAATATAGGTCCTTTCTTCTGTTCGAAATCTAATTGGATAACTAACAGGAAAAACGTATCTTCGAAATTCGAATCGTAGATACTGATTTGTGCGGGGAATAAGCCGAATGTATCCAAGTTGTGCAAGTTCGTATCCAAGTACTTTAGGAGAAGGAGGCCAATCAGGAGGTGAACTGTCCCTGGTACGAACTGGATGCTCTGCAGGAATCTGAAGTATACGACGAGAAGGAGAAGAGCGACAGTGAGCCGGGCGGAGAGTGTCAAGGCAATCTCTGATTGAGTGCGAACTTAACTCTGCGGAAAGAAATAGAGCAATAATGTTTCTTGTTTGACAAAATTTAAAAACAGCTGGATATTTTATTCTCGTTTTTTGGTATAAAATACTAAAAAATCATAAATAAGGATTCTGTGAAGAAAAGTGTGCCATAAAAATGTCACGTGAATAGTGGATGAGGCTCACTGTGTTTGAATTTAACATAACTCATTGTTTTGTTTTCATATTTCGAATTGATTCTGAATTTTTTCAAAATCATCTAGAGTTTTTATAAACTTCATGGAATTACTTTCAATTCTTTTAAATTTAAAAGAACATAAGTCTTATTATTAATGCACGTGACTCACTTCTACAGGATTTCAGTACCATTTTGGTTTACAAATTATTATAATGTCAAAGAACTTTCTTTAAAAACAAAATCCCATTTGCAAATAACTTCTTCTTTTCTTAAAAATGTAACAACTTAGTGGAAAGCAATACATTATTTTGTTCAAATTTTTCTCCCTTGATTGCGAATTCAACTGTTGTTCATAAGGGCAACATTGTATTGCTAAAAAGTAATTTCTTTGTTGTAAGCTTATTAGTATATTATGCTTTTCAAGTTCGCTGGCATGTAATGGCCATTATATCTATGATGTCGTGATACCGTCCGAGACTAGGAATACCGAGCCTGGCTCTCTTTCGTATTATTCATTCCTCGCCACATTAAAAAAATCGAAAGTGCGCACCTACTTGAATCACTTTGAATACTACATGTTTTTTTAATTTTATCAAATTAGAATGTATAATAAGTAATAAATAAGTCAGTGATAAGTTTCATATATACTCATATGATCAGCATATAATTGATTTTATAATTCAACCCTACGAGTTGCATATATGTATGCATGTATGTATGTATGTATGTATGTATGTATGGATTTATGTAATACATTTCATAATTCGGAAATACCTTAGCAGTAAAAAGTTACCTTTCGCGTCCCTCATGACGTGTATATCTTAGGGTTTGGCTGAGTGGAATTAAAATAAAAAGTGTTTCAATTGCAGAGTTTTGGAAAAGTCGTGAATGTTATTATTGTTTCTTAATCTGCATAATATGCCTAATTTTCACAATTTTTTCCGAATTTTTGTTTGAGTTCATATAGGAAAACTTTAATCTTTTATGGAGTCCTCAAAACGAAAAAAAAATATAGCAGCTTCAAAATTTATTAATAATTTTGTTAGCATAAAAAAACTTTCTTATGTTCAAAGTGTACTTCGAAAACGTTGAAAAAATCAGATAATTAAGAATAACGAGTGAATTAAAAAAATTCAGCGACTCATGGTTTTTAATGATCTGATATTCTCAAATTTTTTCGAAGTACATTTTAAACATGATAAGGCTTTTCTATGCTGAAAAAAATTATATGCAGGGCTTCTAAAATTTTTTTTTATTTTCAGTTGCTTATACAAAAATTAATTTTTCCTATCTAAGCTTAAAGTAAAAATTTGAAAAAATGGTATAAATTAGTCATATTATGCAGATTAAGAACTAAAAATAACATTTATGATTTTTCCAAAACTGCGATTTGAAAATTATTTTTTTTCATTTCAACTTCGCCCAACTTCAAGGTATTAATCAATATTTTAAAATTGTATAAGATTCCAAATGATTTCACAGAAATTTCAAGATTTCACATAGATTTTGCATACTGTAAAAGAGTCCAAGGAATTCATAAACATTTCCAAATATTTCGAGGATTTCACAAACATTTCAACTATTTTAATATGTGCTAAATTCTTTAAACTACAAATGACCTGAAAATATACATATCTTTCTACATTTCTGTTTTATATATTCTGTTGTAGTAATTGACCGAATAAATTATTAATAAGAACCAAGCAAAATACTAATAGAGTGAAGTTTAATCTTCGAAAAAATCGTAATACAGTCGTGTTCGATATCAAATAAATCAGCCATGGACTAACAAGTAGAATATGTAATCAGATTTTGATTTTAACAATTCATTAAAGAACGCTAATTAGCATTAGCACGTCAGAGTGGCAAAAGAACGCTCCCGCAAGCTGTCCGTTCTGCTAGCACACATATGTCGCATTCCTCGGAAAAACCGAGGCGAGGAACGAGAAAGGACACCACAAGTCAAGGTAAAACGAAACGAATAATACCGAGTCAACAGGTATGTCCTCAAAAAATAATTGTTAACGACGTAAATATACAAATGGCCATTATATGAATATGAGCTAGAAAGAGGGACTTTATGTTTTCTCAACAGGCCTGAGAAATGGCCGTATTTACGCATTTATTATATAAAATACAATAAAAATGATAGATATATTATATTTGTATATTCACCAACAGAATTAAAGATGACCGCTATAGTGAAAACGAAAGTATAGACCATCCTCATTTTCGCAATGTAGAGGAAAAATTATTAATGCTTCGGTTAATAAGTGGATCCACAAATGTAACAAAAGAATATTCTATTGTATCATCAGATTACAAATATATACGTAAGTGGTGGTTATCTCATATATATATATATGTGAGATAACGACGTTATTAGTTTCAAGATTGTCCTTCGGAGATATACTTATTAAATTTTCATCTCAAATGAAAGGCATTTGTTTTAATTGGTTAAAAACTATGTATGTAACAAAAAAATTGTTAAAAGGGAAAGTTCTTTAAATCATTTAAAACCAGAGTGAGAAGTCATTGTGAAATAAAGAACAAACAGTAAGATGATAAAATACCTGTGCTCTATTTTTTACTCTCCAAATAAAATAAAATATTCTAACCAAAAAAAAGAATGTAATCTTACAGTTTTGAAGGTTTTTACGACGAATTATAAAAAAGTATAAACGTAATAAGTGTGAGTAAATGACAATAGCCTACTTCAACACATCAAATTTAAAAAGACGCGTATACCTTAGTTTACTTTTAAAATAAAACCACTATGGACTTTATTTTAGTCAGAATCCTTTTCAAATGTAAAAAAATGTTGTTTTTTTTTAAAGAAAATTGCGCTCATTATGTAAACATATTGAAAACTAAAATCTTTGAGAAAAGGAACCAGGCTAGGATCGTGTGACTTCATCGACTTATTTAAAAAAATTGACTTCTTGAAGGTTAAAGTTGAAATTCTTTGTGGAAAATTAATTTAGTTAATATTGTAACAGTTTTGTTCTAAATTTATACATTTTGATAAAAATTCTCCTTTTTTGGTAATAAACTAATCTTTCTGATCAAAACATTGATCTACATCATTTCTAGAACAAGGAGCAAGTGAGAATAATTTTCTAAATAATGACATTCGTATATTTTGTAAATAATTGCAGAAAATTATATATATATAGTCTTTATTTGTATAAGAATCACTGATTCATATAAAGAAGTTACAGCTTATAATAATAACAATTACTATTACGTAAATTTCAACTGTTGTTATTTACACACCTTCAAAGATTTTAATTATAAATATATTTGCCTTTCTAATATCGTTAGCTTCCGGGTTCTCAAAAATTTTAAACCAAGCATTTCTCATTTCTTGCACATATGAACATTTACTTATATATAATTGTCGTTCGATAGCAAAAGCATTACAATCTATTAATAAATGATATACGTATTCGGAGTCACAAATATCCTGATAGCAGGAATTACAAAAATCCTTAAAATCTATCCTGTGGGCGTTATTTTTTATTATAATTCTAGGCTGAAATCTGTTAATTAGACGCAATTGTGAAATGACTCTGATCAATTTTAGCGGAATTCTTATAGTCAAATATTTCTGGGGCCCATCCTGCAAAGTTAGGTGTGGATAAAGTATAAGAGCCGAGGACGACTGGGCTCTCTGAAGATCTATCTGGTGAAGCTTTTCATCATTCATTTTTATCCAAGTCATTTTATGGTCTTGTAAGGAGGAGAGAGAAAGAGAATCCCATTCGCCCCCAGCCCCTATTTCCACAAAAATATTCTTAACCTGGTGGGCCCAATTATATTTTTGTTTATTAATTCTATTTGTTTTCAATTGGTCTAGTTCCCTTAACCTTAAATAACATTTTCTCGGGTATCGATCATCTGGCATCTTCAAGATTTTTTCGATCCAATTAAGAATTAAACTAAAAACTCGTACCGCCAGCTGAGAGGCACCAGTCTCTATTCTAATTGCATATCCTCCAGTACTTTTTGGTGCATGAAGGATTCTTTTAAAAAATGTTGTCTGAATTTTTTCAATTGTCTCAAAATATCGCAGACTCCATATGTGTGCACCGTACATTAAAATACTGGTTACAAGGCTTTGGAAAAGTTTAACAATATGATTCCAGGAGTTAAGTTTCAATCTATGAATCAGAGAAATTGTAGAGTTCAAAGCTATATGAGAGTTACTTACAGCTGTGTTCCTTGCATTTACAAAAATCGCAGATTGACTGAAGGGTGTGCCTAGGTAAATATAATTCTTAACAATATCCACTTCGCAGTCACCGTACATAAAAGGTGAATGTCTTTTATTATGTCCATGGCCTCCCTTCCTGAAGATTACAATTTTTGTTTTGTCTATATTGACCTCCAAATCATTTATCTTACAATATTCATATAAACCTTTAAGAATTTTTCTCATTCCAACATGGGAGTCGGCAAGCAGGTCCAAGTCGTCCGCGTACGCGAGAAGCAAAATTTCAATCAAGTGATCTAACGATACACCTCTGATACCTTTAGCAAGTAAAAATTCCTCTAAATCAGCGATTAACAAAGTAAACATTGTTGGACTTAGGACTTCTCCCTGCATAACTCCCTTCGTAATGTCTACCGCTCGGGACACACCCTTACTACCTTTAACTGCTATATTAGCCTTGGAGTAAAAATTCATTATTATTCTGGCGAATTTCGGGCCACATCCTTTTGACAGAATTTTATTCCATAAGATTTTATGATTCAAACACGGAAAAGCTCCTTTAAAATCAACAAATAGCACATAAACTTTTCCCCTATTTAATCTCAGGCGAATTTAAAATTATTGAGTTAAGAGTAAACACGTGGTCCATACACCCCCGACCACTCCTGAAACCCGCTTGCCACTCAGGTAAAAGATGTATCTCTTCGGCCCAATCTATTAGTCTCCTTGTAAGAATTTGTGTGAAGATTTTTGTGATTCAATTAACTAGAGCAATGGGACGGTAGTTGGAAGGATCAGTAATTTCCCCTTTCTTATACAACATTTTAACATAAGTTTTTGACCACGATTTTTGAACTTTCTCTTCATCCATTATTTTGTTAAATAAAGAATTTAGATATAATATCAGATTGCCAGGTAAATTTTTATAAAATTCATAACTAATTCCGGCCGGCCCTGGAGCTTTATTATACTTACAATTCTTTAAACTTGAAATAGTCTTCTCCAAAGTAATATGCGAGTCAAGATAAGGATTTCGTGAATCGTTAATCGATAATATGTAGGAATCAGGATCCCAGGCAGGATATATAGATCGGAAGTATATCTCCCACGTGTCTAGATCTGTGCAATCCGTATTTGATAATTTGGGTTCAAAACTATTAACTACCTTCCAAAATTGCTTAGAATCCTTAGCCACCGCAAGAGAGTCTAACAGAGATTTTTTATGTGCCTCTTTTTTGAATAACAGTAACTTCGAATGTTCTTTTTTATAGTCCGCATAAATTAACAGAGTATCTGGTTCAAAATTTTCCTGTACACATTTTTTTAACATTTGCATTAATATTCTTTTGCTGTTTTTACAATCCTCATCAAACCATGGCTTCGAAAAACTGAGCTTTTTACTTGGTGTTACAATCATTCCTAACTGAACTGCTGTATCTGTTATAGTTTGGATTAAATTTTGTTCAAGATCATCTATCGACAAATTCTGATAATTAGAAACCGAAGGGTACTGAATATTTTCTTCATATTCTGCATATTTTCCGTTTTTCCATTTGAAATAAGGATCACTTGTTATGTTAATACAATTAAATGCCGAGTCAGCTAGGAAAGTTATCGCTATAGGGAAATGATCAGATCCAGTCGGTACCTTTAAAACTTCAAAATTATCAACTAGTTGAGCACCCATTGTATTAATCCAAGCAAAATCAATAATCGAACAACTTTTCCCTCTAACGAAGGTATATTGAGCAGGACAATCACCCATACTTCTTCCGTTCAAAACAAATAATCCATTTTTTTCAAAGCATTCAACCATCAATTTGCCTCTTTTATCTGGTTCAGGGTCCAGACTTGACCTAACGTTAAATATTTTCCTATTATTACATAAAATTTCTTTCTCTAATTGGTTTAAATCTCCAACTTTACAATTAAAATCCCCTCCTATTATTATAGGCCAATTTGGATATTTTAAGGAAATATCATTTATTTTGACAAAGATACAGTCATCCGCCACACATATAGCTTCTGTTTTGTAATTACCCGTGTTTGTGATAATGAGTAGACCTCCCTTTGCTCTTCCCATTGTTGATTCCTTCGTTGCCACACTGTACATCACTTGACAGTCGGAGTTTCGATGAGGATAGATAATTTGGGGGGGAGAAGTAAGCCACGTCTCACTAACACATATAATATCCTCAGTGGTAGTATAGGTAAAAATGTCATCCAAATTTTTAAAACCTCTGGAATTCCAGAAAACAACTCTTGGCAATGGTTTTAATAGAGCATCTCTCATGCTCTCGGGATCATCTTGTGCTCTCCTCCTTTCGGGACCTCCTGAAAAAAATTCTTAATTGTCTTTTCCTTGTGAATGTGTTTGGGTTTCTTGTTGTTGTCGATATTAGGTGATAAGATTTTAGGGGGGCGTCCCCTTTTCCTGCTGGTTGTAGAGCTTGTCGAAGCCATTGAGTCACCACCATCAGATTGATATCCATCAACATTGTTTGCTGCAAGCAACTTTTCCATGGATGGTAAATCATAGTAGTCGTTGTCCATAAGAAGGCGATTTCCCTTGATAACAGAAGACTTTCCAAATCGTTCCAATTTAAGTTGATATTCTCTCAGCTTCTTACGTGTTTCTCTCTGTTCATGAGTGAGATCATTTGAGAATGTCACCTTCAGAGACCGCAGACTTTCTGCATTTTGAAAAATCTTGTCTTTGTATCTCGAATCAGTGAACGAAACCAAAACTGGTCTCGAACCTTGAATTTTTCCAATTCTTATGACCTTTTCGATACAATCATTTGGTATGTCAATATTAGCCTTCTCGAAAATGGTATAAATAGAAGAGTTTATAACCATTGATAGATGATAAGGTCCGAGTTTTTGCATTTCCATTTAATATAAATTGCCATATTAAAACAATTACTTCGGACCAATACATTTTGAAAAACAAAAAAAATCTGCCTCAGCCCGGATTTGAACTCAAGTAATCGTTTTAATATCGCAATTTATATTAAAATAAAAGCTTAAAACTCGGACGATAATATCTATTGATGGCAGTAACACCTTGCGAATATTAATTAGATTAAACATACGTTGTTCAAAAACAGTACATCTGTCGCAGTGGAGAAATGAGTATAGTACTTCCTTGTTAGAAGGTACTACAGCTATGGAGAACAAGAGAATATCTGCTGACTCGGTGGCGTAATTGGTGAACGCGTCACTCATGGCTAGCGGCGTTCTTGGTTCATTTATATTAATTAACATTTTTTAATCTCGTAAAAAATACTTCAAAACTTATAACTAAATGAATAAAAATAATTATAGACTAAAAGTTTAGAAACAAAAAAAACTTTTGTAGCATGAGTTTTACACAAAACTGCTATTTTTCCTGTTTTGTGACATTTTCCGCGCAAAAAGTTTCCAATTATTTGCTGAAAATGACTCTTTAAACATTAATTAAGATGCATCGCCGGTTCCGATTTGTGCGGGGAATAAGCCGAACATGTCCACGTTTTGCTAGTGCATACTTAAATAATTTTTAGTTAATTTTAGTCACATTTTTGGTTAAAAATTACTTCAGTCTCAAGGAACTGCATATTTAAAAACGATTCTTCATTTCAGAACCTACTTTACAGGGTGGCAAATGAAAAGGTGTGAAAAATAATTGATTACTATTTTTGAACATGTACAGGAATAAAAAAAACGACATGATTAATAAATCCCCCACATTTGTGCACAGACCTTTTAAAATTAATCGTGAAGGAATCGGCATCTCTAATTTTGTGATTGTGAATTCTCTATTGTTAAAGCTCCTGCGGCTTTGAAAAACCCATTCTCATCACGTATCTCGTTCGTCGCACTCGATTTTGTCAAGAATGCGAACTTTTCTATATTATGTTTAACACTATTATATCAAGTGCATATTACATTTATTCTGTAAGTCGGCCTGGGATTGCTTATGTAGATATTGCAAAATAAAGTACAAATTTGATTTATTATGATTACTGGAATATTTGTTCCTTATTTTACATATGTTTTTAGCTACCCTTGAAATGCATTGCCTTGTCTTTATAAGCAAAAAAGTGCGCGTTCTATAAAAAGAAAAAAAAATTTTGTTATTAACCATTTTATTGCAACTTGTGTCGTTTTCACATAAATTCAATTTGTATATTTTCAATGCTACTTTTTTACGACTTGAACCAAAAAGAAGCTTCCTAGCGTAAAGTGCTTGTTATTTTTTTATTTTTGATGTATTTCTAGAAAAAAAGTTTATGAAAAATGTGTACATCTTTTTTGGTTGAACAACTCTTGGCTTTTCATTTTTTTTTTCGTCTTTTGTGTGGTTTTTCCAAAATTTAATGTTTTTATTTTGAATACCATCCCACGTGAAAAACTTCTACGGAAAGCGTTCTACATAAATTCCATTTGGAAATTCCACATGTAAATTCCACACGGAAATTCCACAAACATTTCTACAAACTAATTTTGGACTAAGTTTGACTTCTGGTGATGAGCTGCCCTCTTGAAAATCACACTCCAGATATCACACCTTTGCACCGAGTATGCGAACAACATCTTCTTTGAGAAAATTAGGCTACCACGTCAAAACCTTGCACGAACTGTGGGTTCCTGGATGACCCGAGATTGAACCACCGCTCCAAGCGTAAAAAACACATCTTCTCCGGGTAAGTCTGGGTTTTACATTACTTTAGGATTTTTGACAGCGCTTTAGGGTCCCTGGAGTAAGTTTCTCAAGTACACGAGATTAAATCAGTACCCCAAGGGTAAAAAACAAATTTCCTACCGGGATGTTTGGGTTTTACATTACTTTAGGATGCTTAAAGTAGGTTTTTCGAGGTCACGAGATTCAGCCAATGCTCCAGGTGTAAAAAACACATCTTCTTGGAGTAATTCTGACCTAGGACATTGGTTTTATCTCGTCGCCTTGAGGAACTTACTTTAGGGACCCTAAGGTACTGTAAAAAGCAGACTTCCTGCAGAAGATTTGTACTTTACACCTGGGGTATCGATATAATCTCGTGTCCTTAAAAAACTTACTCCAGGGACCCTAAAGCGCTGTCAAAACAAGACTTTCCCGTAGAAGAGGTGTTTTTATACCTGGCGCATTGGTTTAATGTCATGCCCTCTAGGAACTTACTCCAGGTATCCTAAAGTACTGCGAAACCCAAACTGCTCCTGAGAAGATGTGTTTTTTACACCTGGAGCATTGGCTGGATCTCGTGACCTCGAGGAACCCACTGTAAGCATCCCAAAGTAATGTTAAACTCAGACTTCCTCGGAGAAGATGTCTTTTTTTATACCTGGGGCATTGGTTTAATATCGTGTTTCCGAGGAGCTTACTCCAGGGATCCTAAAGTACTGTAAAACCCAGACTTCGTCGGAGAAGATCTGTTTTTTACACCTGGGGCATTGTTTAAATCTCGTGTCCTCGAGGAACCCACAGTTGGTGCAAGGTTTTGATGCGGTAGCCTAATTTTCTCGAAAAAGATGTTTTTCGCATACCCGGTGCAAGGGTGTGATGTCCGGAGGGTGATTTTTGAGAGTGCAACTCATCACCGGAAATCAAACTTAATCCAAAATTAGTTTGTAGAAATGTTCGTAGAATTTCCGTATGAAATTCACATGTGGAATTTCCACATTGAATTTCCACATGGAATTTCCGTAGAACGCTTTCCGTAGCATTTTTCAACGTGGGATTTTTCACGATTAAAAAAAATACACGTCTTATTCAAAAGTGATTTATACAAAATTTAAAGCTCTTATTTGGATGAGCAACTTATATCCGTCAATTTTTTCCGAAGCATGTTTCGCTTATCCAAAAACGCAATTCTTTT
>CAKNWT010272880.1:0-25054 GCA_932066315.1 Andricus coriarius
ACTCACTCCTGAAGGCCCGGATTAAGAAAGCACAGGAGAAAAACTTCCGGGAACAGCTCCTCGAGAATAAGATGCACGGCATCTTCCACAGAAATGCGGGGGATCTGTCGATGTCGTATGAGCTAACGTTTGCTTTCCTTAAATCACCTGGATTGAAGTGGGGCACAGAGGGTTTCATTTTGGCATGCCAAGACGGTGTCATTTCCACTCTAGCATACCTTCACCACATTTTGAGCCAAGACATTCCCGATGATAGCTGCAGTGCGTGCCATGCACACCCCGAGCATTTAGGACACATACTATCCAAAGGCACAATGCAGCACTAAGAGTGCTTTATTACCATCTTTGTCACTCTTACGGGATCAGCCCAAATACCGCTCTGCTAAACGCTCCTAGGGAAATAGAGTCAATTGTCGAGAATGAGAAGTGTCGGATATACGGGAACTTCATATTCTCGACAATTGTTTCTGTTGCGCACTCGAGGCCTGACATAGTTCTTAACTTCGAGAAACGAACCATGTTCGTTATCGAATTTTCGGCACCAGCTGAGGAAAAAATCATAGCGGTTGTCTTTATGACAAACTTTTAACTATATTTAAACAAATGAAACTTATTACCTGGGCCACTTCATTTAAAAAGTCAATTATTCAAAAAAATAACTGAATTACCATTGTAAGCATGTGTAATATATTTTAAATTATAATTATTTAAATTACAAAATGCTCAATTAACCAAGAAATTTATATATTTTAAGCATTCTATAGATAAAAATAATTAACACTTGTTTTTTCGTTATATTATACTTTAATGCTAATAAGGGACCTCTAAATATTATCTGATCGGCTTCTTCTTTTACACAGCTTATTTAGACACCAAAAAGTACCAACAGAACAGGTGTCTGCTTGGATTTGAAGAAATAATTTTTATTACTTTTTTATTACTTGGCCAACGGCCATACCACGCTGGAAGCACCAGTTCCCGTTAGATCACTGAAGTTAAGCAGTGCTGGGCGCGGTTAGCACTTGGATGGGTGACCGTCTGATACTACTGCGTTGCTGTTGGCGGCCGTGGGTGTGGTGAGCCCATTTACTACAAATCCACCTAAAAAACACTACCCGAATCGGATAGTGTCACGCTTACCCCTAGAGGCTCGCCGAAAGGGAAGTAGCTTGATGATATACTTATAAAATGAATCACCCTAATGTATAAATGGTTCAATTCAAATTAACGTGAAAATTCTTTGTCCCACGATGATTTTATAGATATAACGCTTGAAGCATTATGTACTACATATAACAGTGATACCCGGTAAATTGATTTATTTTGCATGAAGTTTCAAAATGTAAATGCGCCAATCCGGTATTCGGTGTTATTTGACAATAAAAATGTTTGCAAAGTACAAATCGAAAACGGTTAATATTTAGAACTCGCGCGTCGCCCTTGAAAATTTAGATTGTTTTAAAGGAGGGAAAATGAATAAAACCTTCAAAATGAGATGACTTTCTTAAACATAATTGACCGGTTGGTTGAAATAAAGGTACTCTAGCATTTTCAGAAGTCACTTGGATTTCATTTGAAATCTAACGATTTTTGTAGTGAGAAACAGGGTCAATCCATTTCCTTAATATAAAAGTTGTAGGGGCGTCTAGCGATTTTAATGAAAATTTGTTGAATTTTAATTATTTCTGCAGATGTAGCGTACTATTTATAGGCCTTTTTAATGCAATGAAACAACAAACAAAAAATTCAAAATAAAAAGCCAAAGTTCAAAATAACTTCTTGAATGTCATTTAAAATTGTATGTTAATGCAAATAAAGAACAAATGTCGAATTTTCCCTTTTTACTCTATTCAACTTTCCAACACCCAGAGCATCTTTTGCACTTGATGCACACGGGTGCGTGGAAGCAAAAAATCTTAAATAAGTAAGGTTTTTTATGAGTTGATTTATCATGCCCACAGTCAAATGACCATGACGGGCAACCAAAATTACATGTATATTTTATACATTCATTGTGTCTTAATATTAAGTAGTGAAAATAATTATATATTAAGAAGAAGAAGAATTCTATTACCTCAATGCGAATACTACACACACACACACACACACCTACGCTCTACGTGAAATTATATATGAAGTAAGTTCTCTGGAGAAATCGGCCGCCAAAATACAAAAAAATGTCAAGTTTAGCCTCAGAACGTTTGCACATCAAATTGAGGTGATTGCACATAACGTATACGGGTGAATTAAAACCCACGAACCTATCTGGAAGCGGCAGATAAAACGGTTTCATAGTACGAGTAAAGCATGAAGGAGTTTTAAAAGGAAGTTGTCCTAGTAGGTATGGGCTCTCAATATCGGCCCGCAACATTTTGTACAAAAAGATCACACAAGCATAAGTCCGCCTCTCCTGCAGCGTAAGGAAACTATAGTCATTACACAACTGTTAATAATCGGGCCCGCGCTTTGGATAATCCCCTGTTCTTCTAAAGACTAAATATTCAAGAAATCTCTTCTGTACAGATTCGATCTCATTCCTATTATTATACATCGGCCCCCAAACAATAGAGGCATATTCAAGCCTTGAGCGAACAAATGCATTAAACAGTGTTTTTAATGTAGGCTCAGACTTGAAGTTCCTAAAGGACCGAATAACGAACAGCAATGCCTTAACCGCCGATGCAGCTATCTCAAGGACATGATCGGTGCAGCTGAGAATTTCATTAAACAGAATCCATAGGTCCTTAATCGCTACCACACTTTTTAAAATCACATCACTTATTACATAATCGTAGTGAATGTATGTATATCCTCGTCCAATCGAAAGAATTTTACACTTGGCAGGATTAGGCCTCAAAATATTTTCAGCACACCATTTCAATATTAAATTAAGATCCGCTTGCAGACTCGTAGTATCACTCATACAATTAATCACTCTAAATATTTTAATGTCATCTGCAAACAATAGTATGTATATTCCAATCCAACCACTACATCCTTCACATAGATATGAAACATAATCGGTCCAAGTACGGACCCCTGAGGAACACCTGAGGTTAGAATGAAAATTTTGGAAGAGTGGCCACAATACTGCACCATATGAGATCTATTAGACAAATAATCTATAATCAGGTGAACCAAGATTTCTGGCAAATATAACGCTAACAATTTATCAAGAACAATGTGTTGACTAATAGAATCAAATGCTTTTGAGAGATCTAAATAAATAACGCCAACTTGCTTACCCTCCTGAAGAGCTAAATTAACAATTTGCGGAAAGGAGGTTAGGTTAGTTACATACGATCTCTTAGGTGTGAAACCATGCTGAAATTATATTAAATGTGGCGCAAAGGCATTTTGAATAATCTTGATAATATCAAGTTCAAATACTTCGGCAAAGTTATTTATGAATGCGACAGGCCTATACGACCGAATATTCGATTTTTCCCTCCCTTAAAAACAGACTGGGATGCCTTCAATTCCAGCTGTGGACGTATTCCTTAGCAAACCTGTCGCTTTTTTAAGTCCATGAATGGTGAGTTTTAATAGTCATTATGAATTGGCAGAGGTAATTGATCCAATACAAGGTTAGCTCTACTTTCATAAACCTCACTAAAAATGCTTGAAAAAGCATTTACAACTAAATTAGGTTCCTCAAGTTTAGAGTCATCTGAAAACTTCCTACTGGGAATTCGAGTCCGGCCTGACGACTTATTAACAAAATTTCCAAAAAGAAGTCGGAGTCTCCCTGATGTCATTCTCAGTCTTACTAGTGTAACTCACGAAATCAGATCTGCTTCTTGCTTTTATGCTTCGCGTTAGTGAGTGCTCCTTTTGTTTAAGATAGTCTGAGTGACCCTCCCGACTCTCTCTCCAAAATTTATCTTTCAATTTTATGTCTTTAATAGCAACCGCTGAATACCAAGGAGGGAAACAGTTCTTGGTATTACGGGTGTTGAGAAATCGTGGTATGAATAGTTCAAAAGCATGGTTTAAACCCTCGCAAAAATAACTACTACTCTTCGACTGATGTCAGATTGGTTAGTTCATACCAGCCATAGTTCACTAAATAGATATATAGACTTGCTAAGTTAGCTTTTTGAAATTTATATCTTATATTATTTATATTTAAAGTGAAGTTACTAGAAGAGTCATAGAGGTTCATCAACAATTTTAAAGAAATAGACAGCGCTGGATGATGTCAATCTGCAGCTACAAACGGGTCCGACGCCCGATCCACCACGCAGTGCATATCAAGAAAAACCAGATCCAAACATCGACCCAAGAAATTACGCATACAATTATGCTGACGGAGTTTAAGGGAGACCATGTAATTATTAATTAATGTAGCCAGGCCATTCCGCGACATTCCGAGTTAATAATCTGCAAAACAAGGAGAATTGAAGTCACCAATAATTAAAAAATTAGGGTCATATAGATCGATTACCTCCATAGGAGTGTCTAGAAGTAAGAAATATTGCTATGACGAAAGATTCGGTGGAATATAGATCGCAACAGAAACCCAAGCACCATATCCTTGAAGTAATTTTTACACCAATTATATTTATATTTAAGCTAACAATTGTGGCTAGGTCTTTATGCGATACTATACAATAATCTAAACAGATGTCAATCAGTACTCCACCGCCTCTCCTACTCACTCGATCATCCCGCAGAACCACAAACCTATCTCCAGAGAACAATTCCTGCGAATAAACCGCCGCTTGCAACCAGGTCTCCGTTAAAACTAGAACATAATATGAAGCTATATCAGGAAAGCAATTGGCTTTTTTTATAGAAAATACGAACTAAGCAGCTTTTTCGACCCACGAGCGCAAGCGGTCTTGCTTTACTATAACAGGCCTGCTGTTTCGGTAGCGAAGAAAAAGATTTGTCTCTCCATTCTGGATACTTAGCTGCAGCTCCTCTTTGACTCTTTTAAACTTCTTCTGTTGATGAATTGTTCTGTCTGGCGTGACATGAACCGACTTGTAAATAAGATGATCCTTGAATCTCTCCTTGTTGGCGCATGCTGATTTGAGAATTATTGTAGCTACTTCCTCTGAATTCTGTTTAACCTTGATGGGTCTGGGATTTGTCAATGCCTGCGAAAAGTGACCCAAGCATTGGATAACTGGACTTCTTAAATCAACATCCGGTGCAGTCGAGTTTTTTAAATCAGTAATCGACGCCCTATCTGAATCCGGATCGAAATTCGATTCAGAATTTAGTGTCTCTATGAAGCCAAACATTATAATATTATATTTCTTTTTTTTCTGCTCCATTTCAAGGATACTAGATTCAAATAACTCACCCTCGATGTTTATCATCTTTGTTTGAATATTAGAGGTCCCAGCTTCAACTTCAGTGGCTCTAGCATCCAGATCTGAGGCTTGCCCCCTGACTGCATGAACTATTGTTTGAATATGAGCAAACTTAGTACCCACTTCATTAACTTAAAGTAGCACGTTGCCAATTTTACTCGTGACCACATCCATTTTGCAATTAACGTTCTCATTTGATACTTGGACCTTCGAGATGTCGGCACGCAACTCATTTTAATGATCAAATAAAGATTCACTCATACATTGCTTGATCATATCACCGGGCGAATCTGCCATCTGAAAAAGATCTCAACTTTTTAGCACACTCAATGTGATATACATTATCACAATCTGTACACCGTTTTTCGGCTCCAGTAACCGGTTTGCTCCTGACATCATAATTCAAAAATATCAACAACGTAAACAGTAAATATACATCAAGAGACAGCTGATTCACAGGGCCAAAGTATTTAGCCTGGTAGTATGTTCTACACACATACACACAATAACTTCGGTCACTACTCGTTACCACTAAAGTCAAAATCAGCTTTAGCTCATAGCCAACGAAAGTTAGGTTAAGTTGCTTTACATATATATTGATCAGTTTAGGTAGAATTAGAGCCGGAATAGTTAACGCATTTCTTACAGACAGAACCTCAGCACCTTAGTTTGCAGAATAATCAACTTATACGACCCGGAGCACATATAACCACGATTTATAATAACAAATTACAGAGCGAAAACTTGCACGTGTACACTTCACCAGAAGCTTTCAAGAACTTCTTATATTATATATAATTATAATATTTGTTGAGTTTAAAATCTAAGAAATACTGAGCCGTAGGAAAGTTGTTTACAAAAACATAAAATAAAAAGGAAAGAATCGACATTTGTTCGCCATTTGCAATAACTTGAAATTTTAAACAAAAAAATCACTTTCAGATATCAATTGTAAATTCTTCTAATAAATAAAATCTAAAATCGGCTCAGAATCGCGTTCTGAAAGTTATTTGGAACTTTGTTTATTTTCCTTTTATTTCGCCTTACTGTGCCGCACAGTGAGCAAAAAGAACATTCTTGGACAAAAATTGACTAACAGTACAATTCTCAACGGATTTTCATGTTTTATTTTTATAAATGACCGTAAATCTTCATGTATAACGAGTGTATGCCAATATCTAACTCTGATGTAACAAAAATTTGTTATTCAACAACAACTTTTAAACACTTTTTTGTCTAACTTTTCACTGATACCATTTATTTTTGGATTTTCAACATTATTAAAACAGGTAATACATTACTGTAATGACTAACTAAAAATAATTTTCATTAGGTTATACTAAGCAAAAAATTAGTTATAATGTTATAAGCAAGCTATTGAACAAAAGTCGTTTTTTCGTGATTCGCAATGATTAGCTATTATAAATCCATATATTCTGTATGAGATATGGCAGCTGATAATGTGCGCTTACCATTAGTTCAGAATAGCTTTATGAATCGGCTTCATTTTTTTTTTTGCAGAATCAACTATGAAATGTTTTGCCAGGGACTCATTGCTGTTATATTTTTCATAATTACATAATCTGTTAATTATATAAATAATTTTTATGAACAAAACCACATTTTGAACATTTTTTAATGAATAGGCTTAATTTTTCGCGGAATGAACTAGATATGCCTTTCCAGGGACGTCTTGCTACCATATTTTTCATAGTGAGAAAACCTGTTTTTTTATCAACATTTTTTTTTTAATAAATGCACATTTTCACCATTTTTTCATGAATACGCTTCATTACGTTGCGAAATCAACTCGAGAGGTATTGTCAAAGACTCCTTGCTGCCATATTTTTCATAATGACAAGAATTGTTAATTATATAAACAATTTTTATAAACAAATGCATATTTTCCCAATTGTTTCATGAATATTTTTCATTTTTTGCGAAATGAACTCGAAATGTTTTTTCAAAGATTTCTTGCTGTCATATTTTTCATAGTGACAAAAACTGTTAATTATATAAATAATGTTTATAAACAAACGCACACTTTCACCATTTTTTCATGAATAGGCTTAATTTTAGTTTACAGAATTAATATATTCTATCAATTTGAAATATATACAATAACAGCAAGGGGACTTTGATAAGACCTTTCGTGTTGATTCCACAAAAAAAAATGAAGCCTATTCATAAAACAGTTGTGAAAATGTGGATTTGCCTATTAAAATTGTTTATATAATTAAAAATGATTGTCATTATAAAAAATATGTCAGGAAAGAGTCTTTGCCATAACATTTCGAGTTGATTCCGCAAAAAAAATGAAGCCTATTCATGAAAAAATGGTTGAAGTGTGCAATTGTGTATAAAAATTGTTTAAATAATTGATAAACAGCAGCTATTTCTAACTAATTATTAGTGCACAGTCTTATCTGTCATATTTCATACAAAATCTATGGATTTGAAATAGCTAATCATTGCGAATCACGAAAAAATGACTTTTGTTCAATAGTTTGTTTAAAACCTTATAAACCATTTTTTTCTTACTCTAACCTACTGCACATTATTTTTAGTTAATCATTAAATTAATTCATCACCTGTTTTAATACATTCAAAAATCTTAAAAGACATTATATCACTGAAAAATTAGATAAATAAAGTTTTAAACTTTGTTGTTAAATAAAAAAAATGTGCGTTTAGTCAAGTGAAATGTTGGCAGTCACTCGTTATGCTTGGACGACTTACGGCCATTTCTAAAAAGAAAAAACATCAAAATTAGAGAGAAAAATAAGGATCCCAAATCCTCTAGGTAGAGGACCAAAATATTGGAGGTATTGGGATCCCAGATCCTCTTGACAGCGGACCGAGAAGTAATAGTAGAAGTAGATCCCAGATCCTATTGACAGAGGACCGAGAGTTAAGAGTAGAAGCAGATCCCAGATCCTTTTGACAGATTACCGAGAGGTTAGATGATAACAAGAATCCCAGATCCTACTGTCAGAGGGCCGAAGCGGAGAATAAAAGAAAGAAAACTAGTAAGGGGTCGGGGCGGGGGGAAAACAACTCAATTCTACAGAGGACACTTACAGCCACGTGGTTGAGTAGAATCTAACTCGGAGTTGATTTCCCAACTTATGCAATTAAGTAAAAGTGATAAGTGGGTTATTTATTTATTTTTCGGGGTTTGACACATAACAGCACTTTATTCCCTCTTTAACAAACACGTCACAAAAGGTTAGCTCGCGAGCAGATTACACTGGTCAACAAAATGTGACCTATGTGCTCATGGAATGAGATATGTCAATTCCGGAGTATTTTTTTCTGCTGAATCTGAATCTGGGCTCCATTTCTCTTCAGCACGTCAGGTTTTCGAGATTTTTTAAATCAAAATTTTTGTTGAAAAATCTCAAATCATGAGATAAAATGTTGTAAAAAATTTTTTTAATGAAAAGCAATACATGATTTCAATGAACTTTTTAATGCCGAATCATCTTGTACGGTTGCTGAGATCATCTAGAAAAACTGATAAAAAACGCAAAAAAAAAAGTGGTTTTACAAAAAACTGCATATCTTGATGAAAATTTGTTTTCTTCTGTTCCTGGTGTCATTCTTTTCGTTTTTTAATGCCAAAGAAATTTAAAAAAACTCGGGGTTCAGCCTATCACCGTTCAAAAGATACGTGGCAGAGAAGTTGTCTCTTTCTACAGAGTTGCCAGTTTGACGGCTTACACGTACTTGAAGCGAATCATTGTACTGTGTCTAGTATTTTATTGCATTAAAATACTCAATATCTGCAAATTTCACATTATTTACAAAGTTTTTCATTTTCTCAGTGTTTACAGTATTCAAAGCTTCGGATTCTTGAGCAGGTTTTAATCACGCTGGCATCACACCGGCGCTGTACACGTGATACAAATAATCGGCCGGGGGAAAGCGTACATGGCGCATGTGCAACTCCTCTCTACCTCTGAGCTCTCCCGCGTATCGTGTTCCATGCTGTTCTCATTTCATGCTAGACCTCTGCGGAGTAACATGTACGCTACCTACACTGTAGGGCTAGAAGTCATTCCTATTGAACCCCATCTCGAGCTGATCCTTACTGGATGACTGAATTGGTACTGACTCAGAGCTAGCCGCAAGCGAATATCTCGATCGCCTGAAAGCAGCAGTGCATGATCAGCAGTGCGGGGCAAATAGCAAATAATCGACCTATCGATGTATCGATTCGTCAAATGTCGCGACTGGCGCGCAAACATTCAAATGATCTAAAGTCTAAAAGACTTCTTAACCTATATTAAAAGATTGCGAATTTGTAACAACCATAGTAAAAATAAAATCATTTTCCGATCGACCGATTTTAGCATGTTATTATATTAGCACATTTAATTGAGTAACAGCTTGATTATTGTCCAAAAAATGTGTTTTTTTTTCTCACTGTGTGCCGGTCATTGCGCGTGGACATTGAATACGCTAAAATCATTAAAATTCAATCAAAATCGCTAGACCCCGTACAACTCGAATATTCAGGAAATGGATTGACCCAACAGGACGATCGACGTGGAGTGTAAAAGCAGTACGAACGTAGGCGAATACATGTAGCACAAGCCGCATTCGAACTGCCGAGTGCAGTATGGAGTACAGCGTATAAGCTGAAGGCGAGTGCTGTCAACTTCACAACCTTCGCCAAAAATCGGCATTTCTGGACGTGTACCAAAATGGACTATTGGTGGAGTCTATGACAAGTGATAACAACATTTTTTCGCTTGGAATTGGATTTGGCTGTAACTCGGCATATGCAAAATTAGGTCATTCTTACATCCACGCATGCATACATTTCTCAGGGCTACACGCATAATTTCAACAAACATTTTTATTTAAGATTGAACAGAAATATATTTCTTTCTTGAAACCTTTTTATCATTCGTATAGAATTCCGAATTAAGTAAGAGCGTTTAATTATATATCTATCAATTTGAAATTATTTTAAAATTAAAAACAGTTTTTAAAGTTGAACAGAACTTTACATTTGTTTAACCACTGAGGATTTCAAATTGAAAAATTTCCACTTCTAACGTCAAGATCTGCAACTTGCTTAATTTGAACAGATTCAGAATCGACCTATAAAATCGATTGCTGTCCAATTTTCAATAATCGAACTATAGTTCAACGTGATTTATTATAATAGGGAAAGTTATTGGTAAAAGTTTAATCATTCCTTTTTTTTTTTTGAATTGTAGTTCCTTACATATGCTACCAAAATGTACAGTGAAGTACAACTCAAAACATTGAAGCGAATTCTGAAAGTATTGTTTGTAAAATTGTGTTTTTGTTCAAATTTGTATATTTCTACAATAACTAAAGTATATACAACATAATTTTAGGTACAGTTTCCCAATATTTCAACTTATACGAAATCTTGAATTTGGTAAAAAGTTGTAATTGTCTACAATAATTTATGTACAATTAAAAGTTTATTCATGACGTAAAACACTCAAATTGGAAAATGTAAAATTCTGTAGTTTTTGTAATACTTTGTAGATTCTCACAACAAGGTAAAAAGATGTTGATAAAAATTATACAAATTTTGAATTTTAGAAACTTTCACTTCCTCGTCAACATTTTTTTCTTTTCTACAAGAAAATACCGGAAAATTAGCTATTTGTATTTAACAGTATCTTCTTGTTCAGTTTTGCACCATTTTTTTTACAAAAAGTGCTTGTCTGAACAAAATTACGGCTGTAGAAATGTTGTACCCTCTTGTAAAAATTTTTTTTCACCAGGGTATATCTTCATCCTACTCAAAAAACAAATCTTTTTTCTAGGAATAACTGTTCAATATCCATTTATACATCAAAATCCAACAATTCCATTCCCAAATCAAAATTTTTGTTTGTTCTGTTTAGTTTTGCATTTTTGATCTATAATTACTGATTTTAAGTAAGCAGTCAAATACTTCCGAATATTCCCCAATGTTTCCCTTTCTTAATTAAAAATTTCAAATTTTCGAATTTTAGATTGAAACAATAGTTGAAATTTAATAAAGGCCTTCAATTATGAATATATTATTTTGAAGTTATTTTAAAATTGAAAACATTTTATAAAATTTTAATCGGTTTACGTTTGTTGAATTGTTAAGAGTATACAATTGATACCGTTCAATTTGAGAAATCATTATAATGTATGTTTACAGTTGATCAACAAAAATAGGTCTCTGTATCAATAATGATCGTTTTCAGAGTAATTTAATTAATTTTCGTAATTTTTAGGATATATTGTTTTTAAGTAACTAAACTTTAAAGGTCAACAATATTTCTTGCATTATTTTGATTTTTCTGCTGTTGACAGAAATCATTTTTTTTGTAAACAAAAACTCTCCAGTTGTTTTGGATGTTACTTGATACTATATGATATGATACTTATTAATAATATATTTATCGTCTTTGAAACTTATATTAATTTTAATTTAGGATTATATTCTTGAATGGGTAGTTGTAAAATGGTTTAATCCTTGAGGCCTTGGTACTAAAGTTTTATTTATTTATTTTTTATTTAATTTTTAGAATAATTCTTGTAGGTCTCAAATTTTTGATTTTCATAATATTATAGTATCAAATTCAAATGATTATCCAAAATTTCAAAACCATTTCGCTATTAAATATTCCAAAATTTCATATTAAAAACTTTGATAGCCAGTTTTGAATATAATACTCTTAGACGTAAATGTAAAGCAATTTTGAATTAAAATTGCCCTTCATCAAGGGCCATTGGACCCTGGTAAGAGCCTTAGTGCCAACCTTCTCTTCTCTCTCACCATGCCCTCATTCATTGCAGGATCTATAAACACCTCTATTTTTGTATGGTTGCAGCGTCGCTCCCAAAAGGCAACCCGCGCCTGGGTTCCCGTTGGAGAGGAGGGGTACCTGCTCCCAGGGGTCCGGCTGCTTCCGGAGGACGATCCAGAAGAGGACTGGTTCGCCGGGTGCGAATAGTGGTAGAAGGGGGGGGGGGGGTTGATTTTTAATTTTTTGCAACATTACTTGATATAACTGATTACTTGATTACCTTAATTGAATATTTTTTTATAATAATTGATAGAGGGGGTAGGGGATAGTCAGTTGAGAGGGAGTCTTTTGCCCTTCATGAACTGACTTGTTTAATCACCACTTTTAGCTGCCTCTCAACGGACTAGCTCCTCCCTGGCAGTTACTTCCTTCGCACAGAATGTTTCTCATTTTAAAGATTTCTCTCCTTTTATTTTTCCTCCGGTTTGTTGGAAAAAGCTTATGTCTCTAGCTAAACGACGACATTTATATTCCATTCACACACACATGCGTACAATATACATAACCTTAATTTTTAGAATGGCTGCAGCGTTTGCGTGGGTAGTAGAATCGTTGACTTCGTTGTTGTTTAATTCGTGTGCGGAGGTTTTAAGACCGCAGTTCTAGGTGATACGTCAGGTGTCTTCTCACAAGCAGAATTACTCATGCTTGTTGATAAGCTCTGGATCGTTGAAGGATGTTCGACTTCGACGCTGGTTTCTTCTTGATTTGTTAATGGTTGTTCAACATCGTCTTTGGCGTGGTTAGTGCTGAAATCCTTTTGAGATGTCTTATAACTGTGACATCGAAATTTTACAACTCCGGCCTTGACGCGAGGGTAACAACAGCAGATGCTCAATCCCACGGCGAGTAGGGCTCACTTTCAGCAAAGGTTTCACCTTCTACGGAGGTGCCCTTTAGGGTTTGCCTTTCTTCTTCAGTCGTTAAAATAAGTTTCCCTTGTTCGTGCAGGAGTGGAGATAGATCGGCCAAATTCAGATGTAGAATGGGTTCATAAATAACCTCCATTGATCCGATCTTGTTCGTTGATCCGAAGAACGTTTTATCCTGCGGCCTGAGCTGACATCCGGGTGCTATTTGGATTATTCCAATTTTATTCAAGTCAATCAGAGTTTAAGTCTGATAACAACATCTTAATTAGACGGAGAGGGGCTCAGCTAAGGAATAGAGCCATCCATTCAATGAGTCAATTGGAACCCATTCCGAGTCTTTGCTATAGGTCACTCGGATGTCACACTTACGGAGGACCTTTGTCGAAGGGTTAAAGAGCACGATCGATACTTCGTGTTTTCATTAATGGGTAAGTTGTTTTTGCAAATCATGTTATATGGAGTCCTTGTGCATGATTATATCTGTCGATGATTCAGTAAGATGTGTGTCCTTTGGGATTCTCCCACGGCAATGTGGGAAAATTTCGGTAGGATGTAAGCACTTCCTGAAGCATTCCCCAGTACTGATTGGAACACCGGTACCGTATGCAATTGGTACATCAGGTAGTAGGTGTGTTCCAATAATGGAACATCTTCAAGTATACTAAGGATTTCCTTTATATAGAGTGCTCCAGGATTCGGTTTGTAGCACGGATGTAATCGTCGAGGCTGGCATCCACTGCTTTGAGCACGTGAGTCAATTTTTCGGCGTGCTTGAGCTCAGCAACTGCTCGCGTGAGATTTTCCAGTCTCAGGTTGTTTTGGGACATTTGACGCTCGTGCCGATTTAATCTTTCTTTGTTGCTTTTTGAGAGCTCGTGCATTTCCTCCAGTTAAGCTCTCATTATATAAGTTTGTTTTCCAACCAGGTGGGACATATAAGCCTGAGCTTCATTGAGTTCTGAGATCTCAGCCTCAAGCGTTTCACCGTCGTTATATGTCATCAAGCCGGCTATGAGCCCAATGAATCCTCCGAGGATTCCCAGCAATGGCGTAGCTCGTCGGCTCCTCATTCCCACAGGCAGGCTAGGGAGAATCGTTTTCTCGGTGTGCTCCTTCATTTCTGTAGCATGCCTGAATACTTCCTTCCTTAAGTTTTGGGCAACGAGGAATTTAGCGTCGAGACCATAGTCGGTGATTTTCTGCAGGCAGGGTAATCCAAAGCCTGGCATGCAGAGGTCTGATATATGTTTAAACCGTTGTTCATAGGTGTCCAGGGGTCCTTGCATTTTTTTTCAGGTCGAGAAATACTGTAATCCTCCAAGTCCCAATAACTCGTCTCATCGATCCCATGTGCTCGTAGTAGACCCCGGTGTTGGTTTTCAGCGGGGTAATCCTATGCGTGGGCTGAATGATGTCCTCGGGAGCAGTGAGGGGAGACAGGAAAAGTAACAGCCATACACGTAGCAATTTACCTAGGAAAAAGTGGGCGTTAGATTTTTTTTTCTTCAGGGGTGAAGGGAAGTCCAAGACAGGATAAGCCTCGTTCTTCAAAACAAAACAAAATGTAGGATCAGAATCATCACGGAACTCAAAGTCGTTGATATTTATCCGTTAGAAAGAGGATTGATTGTCCCAAAATATATATTTTTTTCAAACGGCGTATTCTGTCTTCGGATTCTTCCTTGGGATCCGTTCGATATTAGCAGTGAACGACCTTGATTTTATCCTTATGTTTGGCGAACCGGTCGCCAGTTTCCGTTTCAAGAATTACATTATTATTTTCTGTAAATCCGACTATTGTGAAAGGTCCGGTGGCTCTACTATCAAATTTGCCATCTCTTACTTCCTTAAAAACGTAGGCCTGGTTTCCTACCTTCCTGTCCAAAGGCCTGGCCCTACGGTCGTATTGTTGCTTAGAAGTCATTTTTGCCTCGACCAAATTCTTAGCAGCAATTTTGCGGATTTCCTATATTCGTACTATTAGATCGCGCAAGTAGGAACTGTAGGTTTAAAGTTCCTCGCCTTGGGGGAAGGAACTCGGCGTTCTGGCCACTCGGCCAAAAACCAATTCATAGGGCGTGAAATTAGTCGCTTCGTGCACTGACGTATCATAGGCAAACATAGTGTGCGCGATGGTGATTGTTCTAAGATCGGATATCGGGACCGCCATGCAGTATTTGCTGAAGTTATCCTGCATAGCAAGGATATGGCGATTCCCACTTGGGGTAGTGGGTAGTTTTCCCACCGTGTCTAGTGTCATAGGTTCACGAGTCCGTGCCCGTACGAGTTTTTGCTCAAGGCAGCTCTTACAATTGCGGATAAACTCGCTTATCTCGTCTCGTAAGCCGGGCTAAGAGTAACGTTCCCTAATGCGGCGATACGTTTTTGTGACACCTTTATGGCAACCGACGAAGCTATTGTGATCTTCGGTGAGAATTTTTTTTTCTTAATTCGGGGGGTGGTACTTCGATTCTCCCGTGGCGAAGAGTCTTAGTAATTTTTCTGTCTCGGAACGCGTCTGCCATTAATTCTGTCATTCTGTTTTGGGGCAGGGAACCTAAAAAATCTCGGGAATCGGCCATTCGAAAGGTGGTTTGATTGTCCCGCTCTAGGGCGAGGCGAAGGTTCTTTAGTCCCAGAATCACTTCCTTCCAGTCGGTGTCGTCCAGGTGTCGTTGTTTTATTACGACTGTATATGTACGATGTCGACCGTGAGGAGTAACTAGGACTTGTCCCTTCTTGGACCGGCACTCCCAGAGGTCTTGAATATCAAGACTCTCAGTAACGACAAGGAATTTTGCAATAGGATTTGTGGGTTCACAATCTTCGGACACAAAATGTGCGTAGTTGTCCCTCCTATATGTTAGGGGTTCAGCCCATTGGTGCGTAACATTGGGCTCGTCAATGCAGAGGCTAGTCGACTTTATCCCGATTTCTTTTCGACTCATTGACGTTTCCTCTGGTTGTGAGGAATCATCGACGTAGGGCACTGTGACATCGATCATAGAGCTCGGGTACGGTGAGGGCTTGTTGCGGATTTTTTCGGGGGCATCCGCGTTGGGCAATCGTCTTGGTTTCAATCTCGTACTTCTTTTGAGAGAATTTCCTTCCTCGTCGAAGTCTAAGTTTTCCCTAGGTTTTGGGAAGGGGGTCGATTTCGCGTCAGGGGACATCGGCCCAATGAGTGTCGATGGGAAAGGCTGCATGGTTGTTGGTCTTCCCGTGATTGGAGATCTTGAAGGAGAGCCTATTTCTTCTGGAATATATTTAAAGCGAACAGTGCTTCTTCTCGCCACACCAGAATTTTTTGTAAGAATAGGCTGTTGCATGGGAGGTTGGGTCTCGGATTCTTGAACTTCTTGGATGGGGGCTTTTTCGTCGAGACATTCTTCCGAGGCGACAGGGGATTGCTGGGTTGGTTCACACACCGAGGTTCCATCTTCTTTTTGGTCCAAATTTTGGTCATAAGCCTCAAGGAATTTTTGGACCCTTTCTGAAAATGCGCCGTCGTCGTATTCACCGCAAGGGTCGAGAGCCTCTAAATCCCTAAGGAGTTCTTCATCTTCTTCGCCCTCCGAGACGTGAGTACACTTGGAGTAACCCCAAAGGAGGGATTCTTGAGCAAGATTGAAGCTATCGAGACGTTTCTCTTGGGTGGATATACTAGAACTATCGAGATTTTTCTCTTGAATCGATTTGCCAAACAGAGAAAAGGATTTTTTAAGGTCTTGCCTTATCAACTCCTTTCGAAATTGTTCGGGAGCTAATGTTGCTGGATAATCAATACCTTCCCAAGCCAATTTATCGGCCATTTCGTTTCCGGGGACTCCTTGGTGTCCCGGAACGTGTTCCCACATTACGTATAAAGGCTTGAGAGCGGCTTTCATTTTCTCGAATTCGGCCCGATTTTTGACTGGCTTGTTTTCATAAGTCTTTAAGTCGTTTGCTTCTCATTTTGGGATCCATTCCGTGGCACTATTAATCAAGAACTTTGAGTCCGTTTTTATTGTCAATTTCTTTATTCCCGCTTCGTGCGCCTTTTGAGCAGCTACCGTCGCTGCTGCAATCTCGGCCGCGTTGTTGGTCTGGCGGCCTGAGGTTGATTCAGATACGTTTAGAGGGTGATTAGGTCCGAACCACACGCCTATCCCTGTCCTTGCTTCTCCAGTGTCGTGGCGACATGCACCGTCGATATAGACATCTACATAAGAATTTTGCAGGGATTGGAGCCAGGGCTTTGGAGCTAGCATCCTTGGCGGAGCACTTTAAAGGGTTAAATTTTCTCTGGGAGCAGGCGTAGGGGGCTTAAGGTTCGGCAGTACGCTACGTGCTTTTCAAAACACCGGGGCGTCAGAAGGGTCATTGCTCTCGTCGCTTGAAGGTAGCTGGCTTGAAGGTTTATTGTCCTTAGTTGGAGCTGTGCTGATCTTTCTTCGCCTTACTAGTCGTTTACCGATCGAGCTTTCATCAAGTTCCGAAGGCTCGACTCTCTTTTGAGGTACGTAAGTTGCTTCTGACTCTTCAGAGACAGCGTCTTTCCTAGGCCTCCCACGAGGTGTAGTGATCGCGTCGGTAGGTGCCGCTCCCTGTTGAGTGGCTGGAGCCTTAGTTTTCGTTGGTTTGAAAACGGTTTTTCTCGCGATTGCAGGCTTAGCCTTAGCGTCTTGTGCGCCTAGGATCGGGTTTACCTTGTCCCGCATTATCCTTTGAAGTCCCTGAGCGCGGAGGACCAGTACCTTCACAGGCTGTGTATCAATTGTTGCATTGATGGATTTCGTATCCTTTTCAATGTCCTTTGCTAAAGAAGAGGGCGTGTCCGAGTCATCTTCTAAGTCAGAAGACTCAGTGAGCGCCTTGCCCATCGCAGGGTTCCCTGATAGGGCTTCAACGGCCCGATTTAGTTTACTTTTTATATTCAAATTTGTACTGGTAGTTTCGGAATTTATGACGCCAGTGCAATAATCTAGCCCCTGGATTGGCAATGTAGTTCATCCAATGAATCGACTCGTAGTCGCAAGACAGTATAAATTCTCGACCGTATAAATATGGTCGGAAATTTTCCAAGGCCTGGAGGATTGAAAAACACTCCTTTTCTTTCTTGTCGTAATTCTTTTCATACCCGTTCATAACCTTAGAGAAGTATGCAACAGGCAAGTCAATACCTTCACTTTCCTGAGTGAGCATCGCCCCGACGGCACACTCTGAGGCGTCGGTTGTGAGCTTGAAAGTCTTCTTAAAGTCAGGATACTGAAGGATGGGTTCGTTGCAGAGACAGTTGCACAATGTTCTCATACTTTCGCTTTGTTTTGTGCCCCATTCCCATTTTGCGTCCTTTTTAAGGAGATCTGATAAGGGTTTGGCTAGTTTAGCATGATCCTTTATGAACCGACGATAGTAGCCTGACAGTCCCAGGAACTGACGGATATTTCGAACAGTAGTGGGAGGTAGGAAATTTCTTATCTCTTCTATCTTGGCAGGGTTGGGTTTTTAACCCGTCGCGGCAAATTACGTGACCCAAGTATGCTACTTCCTTTTTAGAAGTTCGCATTTATCTGGTTGAAGTTTCAGATTTGCCGCCAGTAGCCTATAGAATAGTTTCCTTGCCTTTAAATCATGCTCTTCTAGATCCTTGGAATGAAGCACAATGTCGTCCAGGTAGACAAAATACTTCCGTACCGTGCATACCCTTTAGTACAGTGTCCATTAGGCGCTGGAACGTAGCTGGTGCGTTTTTTATTCCCATGGGCATTCTTAGATACTCGAAGTGCCCGCGAGGTGTTGAAAATGCGGTCTTCATCCGATCGTCAGGATGAGTTGAAACTTGGTGAAATCCACTGGCTAAGTCGAATACGGAGAAGTATTGGGCATCTCCTAAGTGGTCAAGAATGTCTGTAATGTTGGGTAACGGATAAGCATCTCCGATCACCATTTCATTGAGTGCCCTAAAGTCGATAACGACCCTCTATTTCCTTTTGCCCGAAGCATCAAGTTTCTTCGGGACTATCCACAGGGGATAGTTGTATGGGGACTTGTAGTTTCCGATTATCCCACTTTCGTACTGTTTTTGTATTTGCGTCGTTACCTGATCGGATGCTTCGTGACGATATCGATATTGTTTTTTCATGATAACATCATCATCGGTAGTCGGGATCTTGTGTTGTATTAAGTGTGTGGTTGTAAGTTTTTCGCCGTTAATCTGAAAAATGTCTGCGAAATCCTCGACCCATTTGAGCACATATCCTTTTTCTTCCAAATTTAGGTCAGAGATATGTAGGCTTTCCTAAACTCTTCTAACGCGGTCGGCATAGGAATCTCCCAGGTCCTTTCTTAACTCCTTCACCAGATATTCAGATTCAGAATTGGTGGACTCGTTCTCAGGGTAATCGCAGAAATGGTAAGGGATGATTTCTTGGGAAGGAATTGATATTTCGACGTCCTCTTCCAGGGTGTTAATCGCGAGAACGTGACATCTTCCCTTTTTCATGGAAACAGCTGCCTCACCCAGCTATAGCCCTTTAGGAGTTTCGATCCTTGGTAGGTATCCTTCCTGGACCTCCGAATTAAGAACGTCTATTGCCACAGGTTGCCTAGTTCTTGCCTTGATTTTCAAGATTCTAGGAAAAGGCTTAATTTGTAGTATTAACATTCTTTTAGCTTCCTGAGATTCTTCGTCAATAAACCGTATTGGGTTTCTTGGATTTGAGACCGTGACTAGGGAATTGTGCCGGAATGATATTTGTGCCTGTTCTTGCCTGAGGTAAGGTCTCCCAAGGATTTCGTCCGGAGAAATTGGGAAGTCATTGGCAACGAAGTGAAACTCAACTGGGGAGTCGAATAGTGAAATGCACAGAGTTCCAATTGTCTCCACAGGGTCTAAACTTATTCCTGTTAGTTGATCGGCTTTTTTGGGTTCATATTCAAATTCGCGGCGTAGGGCCCGTATCTTTATGAGATTAACATCCGAACCTGGATCCAAGAGAAGACTAGATCGCGGGTTTCTGAATTCAGGCGCTGTCAAGGCGACAACAGACATGTTTCGTACATGTTTCGTTGGACGCTCCTGAGTGTCCGATGGGCTCGTTGCTGCGTCCGCGCGACTAGCCGACTGGAAGTATAAATCTCCTGGTGCTCCTGGTGAACCTGGCCTCGGGGGCGTCATGTTCCCTGGAGGTTTTCCATACCTTTGCCATGAATTGTTGATGCCGGAGCCATTATCGGTTGGGTACCCCTGAGGGAAAGGGAATGCTGAAAAAGGTGGAGGATAAGGATACTGATAGGAAAGGTTAGGAGGGTACTGTGGTGGATAGGGATAAGGATATTGAGAGGGATAAGGGACATATGCAGCTCGGTACTCAGAAGGAGCTGGTGGTTGATAATTCGACGTACGATTACTCGAGCTAGACCCAATTCTTGTCGCATCCTGCGCCTCCCTCTTATCTTTCCTTTCCATCTCTCTTGAGTAAGGACTAGGTGAACGCGACCGTTCGTCGACATTTTCCTTTGGCCGAGGAATAGGGTAGATAGAAAGGTGGTTCTTAGCTCTCTCCAGTTGTTTCTGTCTTTCTTCAATATGTAAAGCGTGATCTAGAGCTTCAAAAAGATCCTTGGGGTTCCTAGTATCCACGAAAGTAGACATCTCATCTGGAAGGCTCTTGATAAACGCGTCGAGTGCGACATCCGTCACTGGACCCATTATGATGTTGCTTTCTTTCGTTTCGTCAGGAAGTCCCGAGTGGTAAATTTTGGTGTACTTTTCTTCGACCGCATGCCTAGAACCACTTTGTTAAAACGCTTATCCCTAACACTATCACGGGCAATTCCTATGAGTTTGCTTAGAACTATCTTAATGAACCCAGGTTCATTCGCTTCAGTAATATAACCCGCGACTCTTTCAATTTGGGGGTCTTTCCGCCGATTTGCGGGATGTGATAAGTACTCTGCTGCAGTGTCATGTATTCCAATACTGAGGCCATTGCTGTAGCCGTGTCAACATTCGTAGTTTGATTTGGGATCGTGATGTTGGAATTACCTCCGCTTAACTCCGTGAGGTGGGTACTCCTAGAGTGCTCTCCATCCTCATTCCCGTCGTTAGCCATTTTGGGCAATGAAAATTGTTGTAGGGGGTGATTGACAAAAAGTGATTTTATTTTCTGTGATTCGAGCTAATTATTCAGTGCAAAGGTACTCCATACACCATAAAGTATCGATGTACTAACAGTAATCCCGCAATCCCTTGAAATTGCCCGGGCACTAGATTAGTGTTGCCGGAAATGACGTGAAAAGGGAAGCCTAATCCTTCGTTTGGTAGTTCTACAAGTCCTTTAATTGTTAGCACCAGGTCACCATAGGTGATCTCGAATTCTTGGAGGTTGTAGTACGGAATTAATAAACAACTTTCCCGAATGTAATTATTGGCGGTATTACTTCTACAGCTTAATGTCACTTATCCTTGGGTTTGTTGAGAAATTAGCCCGATATGATTCGGCATGGGTGGGTTAAACATGGGGTCCGTATCTGCCACATGAGGGGCTCTAGTTCCTTTTCACGTTAGCGGCACACACACACACACACACACACACGAACACCTTACACTCCACGAATTCGCTCTTATGGAAAATAGAAAAACATCTATTTCCCATGAAAGTGAACTATAATCATTACAAGGAAATTGCTCCTTTTCGTTTTGAGATTCGGAAAGGTGCAATTCGCTCTAGACTAATTTTTGAAAATTACGTTTTTTCACAGGCCGAATTCAATCCTGTCTTCCGTCCGCAGGAAGATTATTTTTATTTAACGTCCGAACGATTTGAATTAAACCCTTTTCTTCACTAAATCCCTTTACGCCTATTTAGGCCGTTCACTTCCGTTACTGGTTAGACTTTAAATGTTCTTAACGAGGCTAGGAGGTTTAGTGGACTTACTGAATTTCGACTAGCTCGAAATAAGGTAAACTAAACGTTCCGAACGCGGACGGGCGAGACAGGGGTGTTCCCGCTAACTAGAGTAGTTCTGGTTGGTACCAGGCTGCTCGAGTGACTGCGATTATGATTTTGATGAGATGTGGCTCGTCTGTTCATACGAGGGGTAATTCTGGTAGGGATTTTTGCAAGATAAGGATGATCTTGGGTAAGAGTTGAAAGGATGTCGTGGGACTCATAGTTGGGTTCTGATAACTTGCAGAAACCATGTTAATTGTTTTCTTATCTCAGTGCATATGAGACAGGAACTTCGTCAGCGCTCAGACTCTGGAGCCTCGAGTCTTTCTTAGTGACTCAATCAAATTTGTAATAAAGAGGGATATGATTACAGGTTCGAGGTTTTCAACCAGAATATAATTTTGATATTTTATATACTCGACCATAATTTTAAATGTTTCCAATGACTAAGACGATGCAATTGATATAGTTAATAAATCATTAATGTAATTAATTATTGATTAATTGTCAATGCATAATTATCTCCAATTATTTCAAGTTCCATACTCTATGGGCATGAAGATGCCTTGTTGGTAGAGTGAGCGAAGCACGTGTCTTTGTTTTGACGTTTCTACCCATGCGTTGGTCTGTCACAACGCACGAGAGTAGAATCGTGAGGCGGTGAGTGAGACGGATACATTGGGAAGAGAGAGAAAGGGAGTGGAGGGTAGCTTTGCTCGGCCGGGACACATCGCCTCACAGCCACACGTGCATTATCCAGAACACCCGATGCCTATACCTTGGCGTAGGAAGGTGTGAGTAAGTTGCTCGCGTGTGTAGCGCATACGAATGCTCATGTGTTGAGTATGTTCCTTCTTCCTTGGGCGGATGAAATTGTGTCACTTGCTATTTCTAACATATTTTCTACGACTTACAATGCTCACTCATTTAAACTCTATGAACGCATTGTATAAAATTAGGTCATTCTTACATCCACGCATGCATACATTTCTTAGGGCTACACGCATAATTTCAAGCAAATTTTGTATTCAAGATTGCACAGAAATATATTTCTTTCTTGAAACCTTTTTATCATGCGTATGTGGTCTAATCTTAAAGCCTTAATGAAAAAGATTTCTTTGTCTAGAAGCCAGCTCGCTGGCTAATCAGTCTAGAGCTCAGGAATGCAATATGATCGGTCCTATCGCAAGTTCTAGGGATACATACGTTGCGAGGTGCGACTTTGTATCTGCTTTGTAGTCATGATTTTTATACAGTGTGAAATAATATTTCACATTGAATCAAAATCAGTCTTAACATTAAATTTACCCAACATCGCTCGTAACAGTTAAAACATTATTTTAAACAATTGAATAAGAGCGACATATAAACAATGAATGTGAGAATGAAATGAAAGACCGCATTATTTGGTAGGTGAAACTTGAACGTTTTACACATTTTACTTCGGTTTGAGAGTAAAGTACACAAAGAATACCGGTAGTATACTAAAGTGTTTAGAATTGGAAAAACGCTTTGTCATTACTTCTGTCTTCGAAATGATAATGGCAGCGTGTATTTGTTGTGTACCCTCATTTATGATTAAGTTGTTAAATCTTTCGCTTAAAAGCGCTTCTTCTGCTTTGTATTAATCATTACTACAAAATTCGACAAGAATGTTTTTGAAGTGTGTTTTAGTCCAGTCGTGAATTTTTCTAGCAATATTTATCTGATTGTGGTACTGGCTTTTGCCATGTACAGTTGCATGAAAGGTCCATCCTGCTTTACATGCAAAATTTTTCTCGTTCAGCAGCACAGTGCCAACTACATACTTAACAAGCAAGATTTTGTAAAGCAGAATGGAACTTTCATGCAACTGCCAATGGCTAATTATGGTATTGGTGGCATTCTCAAAAGGGCGGCTGCCAAAACAAACCTCCATCGCCCGTAGGAAAATCATATTAATAATGCTAGAGAAATTTACAATACTAAAACACACTTCAAAGACACTCATGTCGAATTCTGCAATAACGATGATTACGAAGCAGAAAGAACGTTTTTACGCGAAAGAAGATTAAAGCCATCCCTTATTCATCTTCTGCCATCAGCAATATATCGTCCGCGAATGCCAGTGTATATATTCTTTCTTTTCCCATCCTAACTCCTCCCCATCCTTTTATCTTTATTTCTTCTTCTAAGTCTGAGATTAATATACTAAATAAAAGTGGTTTCAGAGGACTACCTGCATTTACTCTGCTTTTTGTCTATCTACAAATTTCCGATACTCTCTATATTAAATCCTCTCTTATCCCCTTTTTCTTTATAACTTTTTTCATCTCGACTCAGTCCAATGAGCCAAACTCCGCCTTCAAGTCCACGAGTATTGCTATAATTCCTTTTGCTCTCTTTTAATGCTTTTATTTACCAGATGAGTCAGAAAATATATGTTGACCATCACTCCCAATCGTCTTCTAAGCCCTGTCTGATTCGGCGGCTCTATATTATTTCCCTCAACTTCTTTCTTCAATTCATTCTATAAAACAGTTACATATATTTTATACAATGTTGCCAGAGGGTTTCTGCTGAATGTGGTTAGAAAGCTAAATAAGCAGGACAATGGGCCGCGAATGGTCTCGAAGGAAAAACCCCCCAATTCAAGGCGTGAACTACTATGCTAAATGATATGATATGAATATATATGATATGCCGAAAAATGATACCAGGGAATGGTTTCTTAAAACGGTGTCTCTGTGATACTGGGCGACCTCTCAGAGTAATATTGCCTTATATCTACAAGCGGGGCTCTGTAGGGATTAAACAAATACTTCCCTAGCTACTCGTGGGAACATAAGGAGTTCTTTCCCAAATAAAAGAGAGTCTATTGAAGAGTCTATTGAGAGTCTCTTGAATCTCTGAGCCGCACCTTCTTCTGCTGCCTGACTACATTCGGTGTGCTATCAGAATGCCACCGATTTGCAGCCCCCTTTCCCTGTTGTTGCGTCCGATTGATTTAACAATTATCGTCTCAACTTCTATTGTGAGCGAAGAGGGCTTCATTTGAGATGAAAAAAGCTAAAACAGTTTACTTGGATAGAAAGAGGTTTACGAGA
>CAKNWT010272887.1:0-10868 GCA_932066315.1 Andricus coriarius
CTGACTATTTACATGTTTCTTCACTGAGTGGGTTATGACATTATATAGCGGTAACTTATTACTTTAATTTAGACATACGTGTGTATTCATGTTCCATATAATTAGTTGTTACACTTTTTTATTGTTTATGTTTCAGATTATTAGGAATATGTATACATTCGTATATTATTAAATATACTTAATTATATATGAACGGCAGAGTCTGCAATTACAATCTCGTATTAACCGAAGATGTGCTAACTTGTCGGTATTCTCTGAGTCATTATCCTTTCATGGTAATACACTTTATGTATCTTGTGATTTCGATCTTACAGACCGTAGTGCAGTTACCACCGTTAGAATCAAACTCAGAGAAGATCGGTAATCTTCTTGCTTGTATTTAATAGCGTTAGCCGGAAAGTCGTGGGGCAAGGTAGGTTGCACCTAGCTAGGCGTCACATCAAATTTTGTAAAATTTCGGGATATAACAGTCCTCCCTCCTCAGAATCATCATCGTCCTCGATGATTTTGTATTTATCGAAAATTTTTATTGGAGCTTCTTGATGCTATTTTCAGTTAAAATGTTGTTGCTCAAGGTTTTGACCTTGATTATTGGACATTAAATAGTGATAATGATATATGTGGTTTTATAAAATTGATCACAATTCTAGAAAGACGTGTGTGCTTTACTTTTAGGTGCAGGCTGTGGTTTCAATTCAGCCAGGTTGTATTTAATAACATTAAGAACTCCCAATTTACTTTTACATGACCATACGATGTAGAATTTGATTAAATTCTACATTTTATTATATTCTTGATTCCAAGATACGAGGTCACTTTACGAGGAGAAATGATTCTCTATTGCGCGTATTTTGTGCGACCTATGATCTTCTGATCGACATTGCTTCTCTTGCAGACGCTACTAGTTTGTTCGAGCCTAATTTTACATGAGAGCCGCGTGTAGGTGACTCGTTCGCCGGTTGCTGCGCCACGTGGTTTGAGATGCCATAATATGGGTGTGGCATAGTATTCCGCTGGCTGTCATTTAATCCTTATCGCAGTCGGATTAAATTTCTCAAGCTAGCGGCCATCATTATTATGGACGTCGCTGAGTGTAGCTGTGGTTGCACTTGCTTATCAGCTTCTGATTCTCCATTTTGTTTGAATGACCAGTGTTCATTTTAGTTAAGCAGGAGGAGTCTCGCTTCTGAGCTAGATTTTCACTCACGGCGGTCGTTCACATCTAACACAATAGGAAGTTATATCAATGTTTTAATTAGATTATTAATTACTGGTATTAATTATAGTAATTCTGATGTCATCTCTTTTAAAGTTATGATTTTATAGAAAATTTCTTTCTTTCTTAGCCCACTTTAACGAATTCTCACAATTTGTTACATAAATTTGTTAGATAAATTACACACTTATGCCTTTTCTTATCAAGAGCACATAAAGTAGAATTTTTGTTTTATGCTTGTTATGTAATTGTATAACAACAACAGTTTGCTTTTAAGGATTCTGCAATGTAAGTGTAATGTTTATCCATATTATGGAATTTGTCATTGATGATAAATTATAAGGCTAGAATTTTGAAATGGTAGGATTTCGGGGAAAGGAAGTCAGTTGGTCCGTAATACTTGTATTTGCAGATCTTCTTTCATTGCTATCCAGAGTGGTCTTGAAGTGAATTATTGAGGTCCACATGGATTTCAATTGCCATTTGTTTAGCGTGTTGTAGGCGTTCCCTGGCCGGTGAGATCTTGTCACGAAAGGATTACATTTCGTATGAGGAGCAGCCACGATGAGATGGTGCCATCATCATACGGAGTTAGATGTGTAGTGTTCCTTTGCTTAGTTTTGGAGATTCTTCTTCCGGTGGAAACAGCCTTAACGAGTACAATTGCTAGGATGATGCGGCATGATGCTATGTCAATATCATGTTCTGGTTCCATATATTTATTTCTTCACGTGCAGCGAAGATGTTGACTGGAAAAGTTTTGGATTTTTATTTTCCGTCCTCCCTTCTTAGAATGCTTCATCGTCCTCGATGAAAATGTCCTCTTTTTGATAGACGTCGAGACAAGGTGGGACCTGTGTGGTGTAGACCCCTCGTCACTTGAATAGCTGAACGAGTGATTACTTTTCTCTTTTTATTGAGAACTTTGCAACTGATTGTAGGGATTAAAAAAATGGGAAATTTCATCAATCTTGCTTGATTTCGGCACATCTCAGAATCTATTTAACAGCATTTGTTATTGCTGTCTAATTTTAATATTTCGTGTAATTCGGAATTTGTTTACTACACTGTTAGAAATTTCTGTAGGAATTTTCAGAGACGCGTCACTAAAGCTTTATGCAGAAACCGTTTCTAAATTTTCCTAAACTGTAACAGAAATGCCAGCAACGGTAACTGCATAACGCTTCAGTCACATGTTTCAGAAAATTCAGTTACAGTTTAGGAATTTTCAGTTACCGTGACTGAAAATTTCAATGGGTTGCAAAATTTTTTTGGTTCATTAATTTTAATATAAAATATGTAGTCTATATTTGTCCTGAGAATATAAATAGTAAGAAAATATGAGTGAAGTTAATACAAACGACTTCTCATGTATATTTATGTTATAATAGTGCGTATTAGTTATTTTCCTACAAACTTCGCTCGTACATAGAATTACTATATTTTATATTTTTAAGACAAATAGACACTGCAAATTTATATTAAAATTAATGAACCAAACAATATCCGTTATATCCGTATCTAGCTAGGAAGGTGTCATTTGACGTAAACAGCGGACTCACCATCCATTTGGAATCTGGATCAAATCCTTTTCAATATTTAATTATTCCAATACATTTTGCACTTTATTGCCGCCGATGTCCACTGAACCACCATGCTTCGTCTCCTCAGAACGCGATCAAGAAGTAACGAGTGCGCATGCAACTGCGCACTTCCTTCGGTTACGATAACTTATATTTCTGTTACCGTTTAGGAATTTTGAAAAACTATTTGTAATTTTCAGACACCGTTTCTGAAGCTTGATGAAAATTTAGTAAATTTACTATAAAAGTTTCTGAATTTCGTTTTCAGCAACATAATTTCGTAAATTCCAGTTACTTTAGTATCTTAAATGTGTCGGAATTTTCCGAAAATTTCTAACAGTGTACTCCCACTTTTATACACGTGTTTATGAGTGCATACAAAGTTAATACAATTTGATAATATAAAGACTTAAGTTATTATTTTGATTTTTAAAGATTGCGATTTCTTTCCTTTGCTTAAAATGTGGTCTGCTTTAAGAAAATCCGGAAATATGAGCTAGGGTACTTGTCAGTACCAATTTGGGTTGAATTTTACAGTGCATTTTCATGCTAGACTTCAAAATTCCTATAATTAATGTTTATTCCACATACCAAACAACATGGAGCAAGTCAATGCATTCACTTTCAGAATATCCGCATACAAATTTATGTGAAGTTATTTGCAAAAATAATGTTTTCATTTAAGTTAAGCTACACCAGGCTGTACGTTTTATATTAAATATAATATGCGGGTCGGTATAGTAGTTGCTCAAAACTCAAAGTGCTTTTATTTCTTTAGATCTTGTCAATTATTTGCAGTTGATGTAATTGATTCAATTGCTTTTGTAATTAAAGCGTAACTTTTTCTAAAATTGGTTGAAATTTGATATGAGTACAGTTAATCGTAGATAAGAGCTGATATTTATTTAGCGTAATTGAACTTTTGACTTCGAAGTCACTTATCATTTCGGTTAACTGGTGGAAGCTATCATATTTTTAATTTTTACTCTGTTAAAATCTGATGGAAATTTAATATACATTTGAGTAAAGTAATTTGCATAAATTAAATGCAATGTACTATTATGTTGTAAAATTAATATACATGTATATTAAAATTGAAAAAATTTTAACAGTGAAAATTAAATTTATTTAGATTTGATGTAAAATGGAATTATCTGAATGATTATTATAATTTTATATAAAATTTGGAAAACATGTTCTTCATATAGGTTTCATAAGCTTGAGGCAATAATTTAATTATGCATTGGTGTTTTGAAGTTAACATCATTTTTCAACAGTGTTCCTTGAGTCCCATTGTTCAGTAGCAGGAATCTATTTCTCTGAAGTAGTGATCCCTTATTTGAACGATACACATCTCCTTCATAAATTCAAGGAATCGAACTCCCTGAATGTATTATTTTAACAAAATAAAATTCTCAATAAATGAATTTCTTTGACCTCAACAGGTTCAACTTGATGCATTTGTTTCATTCAATGAGCTCGATGCCCTAAATCAATGAATGCGCCTTTGAATCAATCCTTTTTGTAGAAAGAAATCTTTTTAATTTAAATTTTTGTAAAAGAATGTTTTAAATTTTAGCAGTTTAAGAAATGCATAAATTTTCAATTTTTGGAAAATGTAATATTCTAAATAGATTGGTTCAGAGTCAATCATTCAATTTTTCTTTGGTTATTCTTATATGAAAGAGACAATCGTCTAGTTCAAAGATCTCTAATTTAGGTGAAATATTTGTACATACATATATATGTAGAGGTATAGAGATAGAGTTGATACATTTTTTACCAATGAAGCATTTTCTTGGGCAAACGTGAGTGTCATTCCGTCTATACAACAGAAATAGGTATTAATAGGTTGGTAAGAATGTTGATGGTACTATGTTTCAAGCCTTTTCGTTATAAGTGTTTTGGGATCGTGTTTCGGGTAGCATGGGTAACCCTATCCTTAAATTTTCCCCTCGCAACTTGTCAAAGCAGCTACGCCTGGCACCCAGCTCGCGCTCTGCTTGCAACGGAGGCACATATCGCGGTTTGTAATTTATTACAGATTTTAAGGTCCCTGGCTTAGCTATGGTTCCGGTTAATTTTTGTGATGGGATTAATGTGTTTTGTGGTGATTCATCACGCTTTTGTTTTATTGAGACTAGATTGTTGGTTGATGGATATTTTAGAGTGTTTGAGGCAGATTCTACTGTTTCTGGGGTATCTGCATATTTAGTTTCTTCACTAGTTTCTTTATTTTTAACTCCCTGAGTTTCGAGTTCATTTAGTTCTTTTTAAGCCTGGTTTATAATTGAGTTTATTTTTTGATCGAATTCCGTTTCACTATCTAGTTCAAGTTCCTGGACGGTTTTTATATTAAATTTTCGAGTTGATCCCGTTCCTTTATAATCAGTTATCTGATCGTGCGCAACTTTTGACTCCTTATCGATAAAAGGAATAGGTGTCAAAGGGTTCGAATGAGTAACTAGATGATTATGCCAAAATAAAATTTTAGCTTTTTCTTGTCGAAGGTATTCTCTTCCTAGAATTCCATCTGTGTGTAGAGGAAAATCTGGATCGACAACGTGAAAGAGTACCAAGGATTTTTCTATAGGTAGCTTTATTGTGCCTATAGTGAAAATTCTTTCTTGAGTTATTTCTGTTATGTCTATATTTTCGTCTTCGTTTACTAATAATTCTTCGTCTAACGCATTTAATTTTATAATATTAATATCGGCTCCTGTATCGATTAAAAAGGAAACTTTTGTTTTATTGAAACTAGGGGATGAAAATTCTACTGCTGGGGATTCTAAATAAAATTTTGTTTCTAAATTTGTCCGAGTGTTCTCATGACTTATAGGCTTGTATGACGCTTCTAGTTCTCCATGCTCGTCGCCGCGTCTGTACGACGAACAGATTCTTTGTTTGAATTGTCTGTATTTGCTGAAAAAGTAGGGTTGTTCGCGTTTGTTAAATCTGGAAATTCGGGTGAATGCGAACGTCTGTGATACGGGTTTTCATGTGTATGGGAAGTTGTCGTAAAATGGACATAGGGGCTTGAGCTACGGTCCCGTGAATCTAAATAATGAGGTTGATAATGTCTTCAATCACGATCACAGTTTGAAAGAGTTTGAGGGCTTATTTGCATTCTCGCCTCGTATTCAAGCGCGATTTTTAGAGCAGAATCTAAGTTCTGGGGATTACGTGCCTCTACCAGGCCGGCTATATTATCAGGTAATCCGCGTTTAAAAGCTTCAAGAGCACAATCATTTAACGGAGCTAAAAGTTGATCCACTTTGGGGTATTTATCTTCGTGTGCGGCTTGGGCTCCTGATTTTAAAAGAATCACGCGATCAAAGAATTCACTGACGTTTTCTTCTCGTCTCATTCTAATAGTGGAAATTTCATGCAAATACAACGCATAAGTTTTACGAGGGGCAAAACGTTGTTTCAAATGTTTAACTAAATCCTTTATTGTTGTAAAGCTTTTTCCGTGAATACTATCTCTGGCTGCGCCTTTTAGTCGAGCTAAAACCGCTTTAAGATACTGTGATTCAAAGTTGCCTGGTACTGATGATTCTCCGTTAATAATATCTTGAATAAAGTCTCTAACGGGCATGTTTTTTCCGTCATAGCTAGGGATGTTTACGATCCCTTGTTGTACGGCGAAACACTCTGCCATTGATGTCATCATAGCTTCACTGAGTGTGCGATTTATATCGCCAGTAAATTGTGTTTGATTTGGATCGTTAGGCATTTTGAAATATATATATATTTTTTTGTTTGCGGATGAATTTACAGGGCAAGTTAAAGAATTATATATATATCAATGAAGGGTGATCATTTGACTGCTTGAAGCTTCTAAATAATGTAAGATGAATCGTAAACGAATTCACCTACTTTAGTTTTGAAGTAATTCGTATGAATTTGAGGTTTTTGGTATCAGAATTTATTTGCTTATTAGGTTAAGGAGCAGTCGGACATTCACTTTTAACAATTATTAAAAGTAGAATGGATTATAACGAATGAAATCATTATAAGAGCTCCTTTTACGGATGATCAATCCGTGAGAGAGAACTCAGATTGAATTCAATGTCTGTTATACAGTTTTTGAATTTTGTCCGAAAATTTGACTTCTGTTTCAAAAGCGAATTAAAAATTGTGTTTATAGACACAATAAGCTTCGTTAAACATGAAAGTTAAATGTCTGACCGTATCAGTGCGTTTATCACTGACAAGCAGTATGATTTCGTTGCTTAGTGGAAAAAGGCAGTAAAGGTTAGACAATCAGGCTTCGAAAAGAACGAATAAAAGAGTCCGCGTTTTATGAATATTTCTGCACAGATAGTTCAAGCTATCACTGAATTGATTAAACTATTATGATAATAATTCAATTAATCGTATGGCCTGAAGCATGTTTAACAAAAAACGCAAAATGATATAAAAGAGTGACGTGCTGAGGCTAGTTACAGTTATACTGTGAATAGAAGTTATAATCTTTAACACTTCTTGAAAGTTGAAAAGATTGTGATGATTGAACCCATTGTAAGAACTTCATCTACGAGTGATCAATCCGTAAAAGAAGAAAACGTACAATGGATGGAGATTTGTTTTTGCTAAAATGTAAAATTTTTGAAATAAAGGGAAATATGCAATTAATAAGTGATAATCCAGTATCTTATTAAATGTTTGGCAAGTTTTATGGTCAGATACAGGCTCACAAATTTTTTCTTAATTATGAAGGTTGATATTTTTAAATTATGCGAATGGTTTAAATGTCGAAAAGGTCAAAAATTGTGATTTAATTAATTTTCTAACCCCTTGATTCTCTGTTAGATGCGTTTTTCACACGGTTGTGGTTTACTCACGAACTTTCGAATTTTAATTGTGGAATTCAAGACTAAAACTTGTTTTGAATTATTGTTAGTTCGCGGAATGATGTTAAACGCGATCGTTGACTGATGATCTTCGATGACGTTGATTTAAACCCTTCACTTGTACAATCCTGCTACAAGGAGTACATATAAGGTTAATTCAGGGTGTTTCGTAGGTTTGTAAACGATGGCAGAGCTTGCGAGCACGCGAAGTATACCAACGCCTATCATGCACTTCGAACTTTGCCTTGCCCCAAAGGTGACCGTGCAACGTATCTAAGAAGGACTTATACTCTCGAGTGCCGATGAATTAGCTATCTTAAAACTACGCTGAATTTAATTTGTTAATAAAACACTGAATTTAAACGGAAGTGACAATCCCACCGCTGCCACCAAATCAGCTGTCACGTCCCGAGCAAAAGACGAGGGTAGTATGGAAAATAGGAAAAGAGAGAGACCAGTGTGCTGATTATGTCAGGCTGGTAAGACCTGACCAATTATTTTATGTGGGTTTGTGTGTCACTTAGCAGCCCTACGCGGACTGTGTCAGAATTCAGAATTTAAATAAGTGTGAGATTGTTGGCTTAACAATTCTTTTATTATAGGAATAAGAACAGACTTAAATAGTTACATAAATTAAAACTTACGTGTACCTTTCTAGAAAGAAAGGGCGAGAGTGAGTTGCTTTGTCGGTTGGATCTCCGCTTATAACGTAAAACACCGACGGAGTTTTACCGGATGATAAGTTGAATAACTCGTAAGAAATTCGATAATGAGTCCTTTCGCGAACGTTAACACCGCGGACTTTATCCGGAAAGTTGCTCTGCGACGACCGAAAGCTTCAGTCGAAGGGACTTAGTCCAAGACTTGATCACGATAACTACTGTGAATTTGAACTTTAAAATATACGACTTAGTCAGAGGGTTTCTTCGGTCCCAATGAGATAGAAGCCGTTATTTTGTCAAAACTATTCGTTACCCGTAGACCGAAGGGAACAGTAAGACTGCCGAGAACGTAGGACGATTGACAAGGGAAGCGTAGGGGTTTATATACGCTTCATCTTAGCAGCAACTGGCACAACGTGACCAAGGCACGTACCGGTCACAATGTCACCAAGGCACGTTCCGGTCACAGTGTCACCAAGACACGTTCCCGTCACAGTTTCACCAAGGCACGTTTTAAAACAAATTGTATTTATGAATGTCGGATTACTTGAGTAAGGATTAATTATGTCCCGTCAACTGATACCTTCAATGGTCGGTCGAGTCTTCTCTATATCGGCTATATGTAATTTGATACACGCGACTTTCCTTATTGAATGTCGTACAATTCATGTGGGTGATTCATGCTATCGTCAGCGACCGTGGTCAACGATCGCGCATCTCAACTCTCGACCTTTCAGGAGTTAGGATTTTATACGTTGGCTTAGCTGTAGGTGATATCTCTAGTCAGACACTTTCGGTTACATTCTTGTCTGACTATTTACATGTTTCTTCACTGAGTGGGTTATGACATTATATATCGGTAACTTATTACTTTAATTTAGACATACGTGTGTATTCATGTTCCATATAATTAGTTGTTACACTTTTTCATTGTTTATGTTTCAGATTATTAGGAATATGTATACATTCGTATGTTATTAAATATTCATAATTATATATGAACGGCAGAGTCTGCAATTACAATCTCGTATTAACCGAACATGTGCTAACTTGTCGGTATTCTCTGCGTCATTATCCTTTCATGGTAATACACTTTATGTATCTTATGATTTCTATCTTACCGACCGTAGAGCAGTTACCATAGTTAGAATCAAACTCAGAGAAGATCGGTAATGTTCTTGCTTGTATTTAATAGCGTTAGCCGGAAAGTCGTGGGGCAAGGTAGGTTGCACCTAGCGTTACATCAAATTTTGTAAAATTTCGGGATGTAACACTGAGGTATGTTTTCTTTATTTTATAAACAACTTTTATAAACAAATGCACAGTTCCGTCATTTATAGTCAGAAAGTACTCGTTTTCTTTCTAATTGTCTTCAAATTACATAAGCGATGAGATTTAGTGACGAAGAATTGTCAATCGATATTATTTGCTTTTGTTATAAAAAAATTTGATATACAAATGAATAATTTGACCATTTATAGACAGAAAGTAATAGTTTTTTTTCTAATGCTCTTCAAATTACACAAGTGGTGATGTTTATTGAGGAAGAATTGTCAATTGATATTATTTGTTTTTGTTATAAACAAATTTTATAAACGAATGCATACTTTCACCATTTGTAGATAGAAAGTGATCGTTTTTCTTTCTACTCGTCTTCAAATTACATAAATGGTGCTATTTGGTGACAAAGAATTGGGGGAATTTTTTAATTCGGAAATTTTACGGGAATGGTCGAGAATGTTACTTTTCAGGATTTTTCAGTCGTCCTATTGGAAAATCCCGGAATAATGAAATCGCCAAATAATAAAACATCTGAACTTGAAAATACTGTAATTGTAATGTTCCCGAATGTAAGTAATCAACACTTTAAAAAGTAAATATGATTCATTTATTAAAGTATATGGTAATTATAAAATATTTTTAATGTTTGAGGTTTGAGGTTTCAAACATCATTCTTGGAACTAAAAATAAGAATAAATGCAAACAATTTTCTTCCAGATATTATTTTTCGGTATTTTTCAGTAGTCCCGAATGTTTTTCCAATTATTGTTTCCAATTCAAACAATATCTGCACGAAATGTTATTATTCGTGAATATTCAATTTCGGTATCATTCTAAACTCTTGTGAACTTTTTTATTCGAGAATTTTCCAATTTGGGAATGTTATTTTTCGAAGATTTTATTAATCCGAATTTTTGAAATTCGGGAATTTTATTTTTCAAGAATTTCAAAATTCAGTAATATTATAAAGTATTTGGGAATATTATTGTTCGGAAATTGTATAATATGGGAAGTTCATCATTCGGAACTTTTCCTATGTGAGAATTGTACAATGTCGGTAATTTGATTTTTCATAGCATGAAATCTTGAGAAATAATGCAGAGAGGAAATTTCTGATTGCACCCGTAGAAACATAATTTACATAAGCTATAGAACTCATCATAATCCGAAGAGCAATTTTTGCTTTTTTTGAATCGCTTCACATATAATTATTATGGTTTTTATATAAATAATATAAGTCTTTCTGAAATGGTTTGAATCTATCCGAAAT